>JAJJMA010165929.1:0-16760 GCA_023529015.1 Papaver nudicaule | reverse complement strand
CGTCGCCAATCACCGTCTTCCTCCTTCGAATGCTCCTCTATCTTGTCCGTGGGGGTTGTCCTTCTTATGACTGTGACGGTCTCCTCATCCCCTTGCGTCATTTGTAGGCTAGATGCTAGGGTTGCCAAGGCATTCGCGTGTCTGTTACTGGTCCTGGACTTATGTGTAATGGACGTTCTATCAAAGTGTGAGACGAGTCGTTGTGCCTTTTCCCTATAGACTGCTAGGTTTGGCTCTTTGACGCAATATTCTCCTTCCATCTGCTGTGTGAGTAAGCGAGAGTCCCCGATTATGTCTAGATCCTTGATGCCCATTTCAACTGCTAGTGATAGGCCTATGACGAAGCTTTCATATTCCGCCGCGTTATTTGAGCAAGGATAATCTAATTTGAAAGTGTGCGATATCAGCTCGTTCGTTGGGCTAATGAATATTACTCCCGCTCCTCCACGGGTAGTGTGTGATGACCCATCGAAGAACATTTGCCAGGCTGGGGCTCTTTCACAAGCTGTTATTTCTCCTGGGATTTCCATGTGCAGCGCAGCGTTGTCATTTCCAGGAAAAGCAGATAGGAGGTCTGCGATTGCTTGCCCCTTAACGCCCTGCGGCCTTTTGGGGATGAAATAGTATTCGACTAGTTGCATCGCCCACCTTGTCATACGCCCGAACTGAATTGGTTTGGTTGTTAGATACGCGATTGGGTTGGCAGCGGCAACAACATAATTTTGGTGAGCGAGTAGGTAATGTCGAAGCTTTTGAGCAGCGTAGATCAGCGGGAGGCAAGCTTTCTCGACCGGAGCGTAGCGCAATTCTACTTCTTTTAATTTTCTACTAACATAGTAGATTGGGACCAGGTTTGCTCCCCCTAGGTCTTGTGCAAGGACTGCCCCAATGGTTGTGTCTGTGTTTGCTAGATACAAGTATAGTGGTTGTCCCGCTTTGGGTGGTTGGAGGATGTGAGGGTGTACCATTGATTCCTTTATCTTGTCGAGCGCTTGTTGATGGGAGGGCTCCCATCTAAATGTTGTATTTGCCCTGGTTAAAGGGAAGAGGTGTTGTAAGTGCGCTGCGAGGCCCAGAATGAATCTTCTAATGTATGATATTTTTCCTATTAGCGTTTGTAACTCCTTTGTTGATGTGGGAGGCTGCATTGTGAGGATTGCATTTGCTTTATCAGAATCTACCTCGATCCCCTTCTTGGTGACCCGAAAACCCAAGAATTTGCCCGCTGTTACTCCAAAGACGCGTTTTGCTGGGTTCATTTTTAAGATGTACTCCTTGCACCTGCTGAACACCCGACGTAAGTTGTCTGTGTGTTGCGCTCGAGTTTTTGCTTTGACGACGATGTCGTCTACGTATACCTCGACAGCCTCATGGTTCAGATCATGGAAAATATGAATCATTGCTCGCTGATATGTGGCACCAACATTCTTTAGACCAAAGGGCATTACTTGGTAATAAAAATTTCCCAAAGGCGTGGAGAATGTTGTTTGTGCTGCGTCGGACGCCTTCATTCGGATTTGATGTACCCACTATAACTGTCCATGAATGAAAACATCTCATGTCCTGCCGTTGCGTCGACCAGCATATCGATGTTGGGCAGGGGGAATTCGTCTTTGGGACAGGCTTTGTTGAGATCCCTGAAGTCTACGCAGCAGCGTATGGTTCCATTTTTCTTCTTCATAGGGACAATGTTCGCGAGCCATGTCGGGTGATGGATGGACTTGATGTACCCTGCTTTTATCAGCTTTTGGATTTCCTCTTGTATTTGATCTTCCACCTCATATCTGAAATGTCGTCGCGGCTGCTTGACTGGTTTCGCGGTTGGGGAGATTTTTAGTTCGTGGCAGATTAAGCTCGGGTTTAGCCCGGGCATATCCTCGTATGTCCAGGCGAAAACATCTTGAAATTATTTTAATGTAGCGACTATTGACTCTTCTTCTTCTTTGGACAGGTTGCATCCAATGCTCAATATCCGTGGGGTCGTCTCTGATCCAATATTGATGTTTTTGGTGTCCTCTGCACTCTTAGACTCCGACTCTGCTTCGTCTCGTGATCTTTCCCAGACGTGGGGTACCTCTCTTTCTGTTATGTCCTCCACTACTTCGGTGCTGTTTATATCGTTGTCTGGACTCGGTACCCCGGCTGATTGCTATAACCTATATATGTGCCTCCCCCCAGGGAGGGTGACTACTTTGAATCGCTTTGACGTGCTTGTGGTAGGTTTCTGCGAGTCAAGCATGTCAGTGTCTGCCTGGTACGTGGTCTCCCAATCCGGGATTGGGGTGGCGTGGATGTGGGTGACGATCTCGCTAGGCTCGCTCATTGCATCGTAGAAGGCAGCTTCCGCCAAATAAGCCTCATCAGCCGAAAAAGGGTTGGTTGACGCCGGCACTCTCTTCTGCTTCCCTTTGAGGATAAACTTGATGCATTGGTGAAAGGTAGAGGGTACAATGTCGTCCTTGTGCAACCATGGTCTTCCCAACAGCAGGTGGTAGGATGTATGCACGTCCATTACGTGAAATGGCTCCGACGCTCTGATTGGTCCGACGCGCACCTCTAGATTAATAGTCCCTAACGTCTGCTGGCTGTGTCCTCCAAAGCCTTGAATTCTGGTTTGGAATTTTCAAATACGGGATTCTGGGATTCCCAATGCTAGTTAGAATGTGCAGTGGGATGAAGTTCAGCGATGCTTCTGTGTCAACAAACGCCCTCTTGAAATCCTGTCCTTGGATAGTAGCTGTTAGGTACAGGAGTCTTGTGTGATCGCAATCAACGCATTTGTCTGCTGCGGAAAACGTGATAGTGTTCCTAGGTGTAGAGAAGCGTCTCCCGGGGTGATCCACGCTGTCCTCCCTGGCCGCTACCTTGATGAGCAGGATGGATTCCATGCGTCGCTGCTCCTCGTCGAATCCCAGAGAGTCGAAGAGTTGTACAAAGGCGGGCTTGGTTTCGACCATTGAGGCTACGTATGCTATGTCATATGCGGACTTTGTTTCGTAGATTTCCTCAAATTCTTGGGTAGTGTCATGGAAGATATTGGTTATCTGTTCCTCTGTGAGTGGTATCGTCCTAGGATCGTGAGACGCCATGGCGGCTTGGTGCGTTTTAAATGGTTCTTGTTGGATCTTTTTTGTGTCCAGCTGAATTTCTCCCCGCCTGAGCTTGTTATGGAACCTCCATTTGAGTGTTCGGCAATCCTTAGTGGGGTGCTCTACTTTTCTATGTAATAGGCAGTATCGAGGGTGCAACTTATCTTGCTCTGAAGGCTCATTTGGTGGGGGTAGAGGGAGATTTCGCTATTTCGTATCCACTCCTTGAGGAGGTCTACCACTACATCAAAACTACAAGGGTGGTCTGGTGGTTCTTCCATGGGGTTAGCTTCTGTGTTGGTCCGCTTGGCACGATGATCTTCAACTCGCCCGGCTGGTCTCTTCTTTTGGTTGTCTTCCTCGCGGGCGTAGGACACTGAATGAGGCCATTGCTTTGACGCGACGGAGAGCTCCTCATTGTTAAAGTCCGCACGTGCACAAGCTTCCTTTAGGTCTGCGAAATTGTCGATGCGACTATTTTAGAGAACCATTCACGCGCTTGCTGGGAGAGCTGCAATACACATTTGGACTAGATCCTTTTCCGAGATTTTAGTCGTACATTTAAGATACTCCACCCGAAATCTTCTAACAAAAGTTTGGTATTTTTCGGTGGTTTTATGTTTGAGACTGCAGAGACCTGCTAGTGATATTGTAATGGGCTTAGAGTAAAACTTATGCATAAAGGTTCGTTGCATGTCTGGCCATGACTTGATGTTGTCTTTCTGTAGAGAGGTGAACCACGTGAATGCGCTTCCGGTCAAAGATTTTCCGAATTCTCGAAGTCAAACTGACTCTGTTGCAGCATGCTCATTCAAGGACATGAGGAAACGGTGCATGTGTTCGGTCGCGCTCTCACTCCCGTCGAAAAGCTTGAACTTGGGACTCTTGAAATCGGGTGGCATTTTTGCAGACATGATTTCTTGAGGGAAAGGTGAGTGGATATAGTAGCACATTTGCTGTGCTTGGAGGCCATAGTTTGTTTCTAGGTATTGACCCAAGCTTTGTCCCTCGGCTGCGTTGAGCCTATCATTTATAAAATTAAACTTTCGGGAAAATCCACTTTTAGGTCCTTGAGGGGTGTAGTATGGGTCAGAGGAGCCATGTCCGTTTGGCGGCGGGGTCTTGTTGTGGAGGTTGTTGTCGGGCTCCAGTGTCTCCTCCTCAGTGTCATCTTGTCTATTAGTTCTTAACTTTGCTAACTTAGCGTGAATTGCCTTCTGTCTGAGTTCTCTCTCCTGCAGTTCTTGAAGGAGCAACTCTTCTTCTGTGGGTGATGTATTGTGTATTTCTAGACTTTGGTCAAGGTCCCTGTTCTCCTTATTCTGGAAAGAGCCCTCTCCTGGATGTTGCGTTTCTTCGCCCATTGAGTTCGGGGGATGAGGTTTTGTGTTTCACCAAATTGGGAAGTTACCGTCTTATCTCTAGAAGCATGAGGCCCGTGAAGTCGCCATATGTAAATACCAGAGAAAACTAGTATATCTCGAAGTACGCATTTTATGCAAGATATAAAAGTCAAAAGTAGGTACAGACACTCTGCTCTAGAAAGTAATACATAAACTTCCCACATTCAACAACTCTGAGGAAATCAGAAAAAAGGGCAGGACTATTTATAGGAACATAGTCCCGTTAGGATACAAACACGTGTTTGACAATCTCTTTCTTTTTTATGATCTCCCCTGTCACCCGTACACGTACTGACTCCTTGACCAACTGCTACCCGACACCCTTCTGTTTCAGGAGGGAAGACCTGACACATGTTTCTTCCTGCACGTGTGCCCCCTCTTTGTCCTCTTTGGCATCAGTCCCCAATACCTTTCTCCATCTCTCCTCTTTCTCCCTCCTTGGCGCGAGGTCCACAGAGGTCCCCGCCTCCCTCTCTCTCTCTTGCCTTCTTCTTCTCCCTTGGCGTTAGGCTCACAACCCTCCCCGCCTTCTCTCTCTCTCTTAGCTCATTCTCCTTTCTCGCCTTCCTTGGCGTCAGGCCTCCATTGGCCTCCCGCCACTTCTTTCTTCTCTCCTTCTCTTGCTGTTCTTTGGCATCAGGCCATTCATTCGACCTCCCGCCCATTTTAGGGTATCTACACTGCTCTTATTATTAGCATATTGCTCATATCAAAAAAAATGTTGTACTAATAGTACTTAGTTGAAGATCCTCCCACTTTAATTTCCAATGAGTAGAAATTAATAGAGGTTTTAGAAAGAAAGAGAGAAATGTCATAATCCCACCATTTACGCTAGGAGTGTCTAACAAGTAGTAACTTGTCTATTTTCTTTCTTGTCTAAAGAGAGGGATGTTAACGGCTCTATTTTTGGTTTGTCGTCCAATTATGCCCATCCTCAGTCTCCACCTCCAGTCCACCGCCCTGTCCATGAAATTGCTTAGTTTTGTGTCGTTTGTTGATTCCATATTTAATGTCCTGTAACCCTACCATCGCTTCTAAAGTCACTAACTTTTGGGGATGCATTTCCTAGAAATTTCCTTTGGCAAGCGAAACACAGTTTACCGAATCACTCAAAGGGAGCTAGTTTTGGTCACTGCTCATGTTACCATTTTGTGGCTTGGCCTAGGCTCCAAATGAGCTGAAATATATATTATCTGGAAACCGACTACCTTTTGGCCTCCACAATCATGCACTGTTACTCAATGGTGCAATTCAAAATGACAATCCAGACTAGAGAGTAGAGACTAAACTATAATGCTATTACATATTTACATATTGTGGGCTGAGTAAGATCAGCCAATCGCCCAAACTTCCATTGTCTCGATTGTAAAGTAACCTCACTATGTTCGCATTCATGTGTTGTGTGTGTGTGGTGGGGGGGGGGGACAACATCAGCGTCGCACAATATAAAATCAAGACAATGGTACAAAACTACAGATTAAGACTGTCAGCAGCAATATAATTCACATTTCACACAGTAGTGTACGCTACATTGTCTTGCTGAAGTGGGGGACAGCTGAATAATAGCCACGGGGAAGAAGCATTGTTTTGCAAACCCCACACGATCGCGAGCTAAAATTTTCTTACGCACGTACTAAATAGCGTTTAGCCTGCTTCCCACAAGTACCAAAAAAAAAAAAAAAATCGGTATCTCGACTCGTTTTGAAAGAGATTCAGATTCTCAGCATATCCTTGTTATTCGGTCTGAACTCTTCTCGGTTCTGGGTTCCCCTAGGCACGCCCTAGACTCAAGCCCGCTAGACAGACCTTTTGTTTCTTCTCTTGTGAGTTTGTGAATGTTCAGGAGAAAACAGTGAAGAAAATGGAGTCTGTTGCAGGATTCAAACCCAATCATCGATCCCTAAATCTATCATCAAACACTAATCCAACACCATTTCCGAAACCTATTTCTACAATTTCCTTCTCAAAATCCATTACTAAAACATTATCCATCAAAGCCTCTAGCCAATCTCATCAAAACCCTAACAAGAAACAACCACTATTTGAAACCCTAAACCCACTCTCTTCTTTTGTCAAAACCACTTGCATAGCCATTACTGCTACTGCTCTTTTCTTCAACCGTTTTCAAAAACCCTCAACGGCTGCTCCTGTTTCTACACCCACAGTAGAGAAGGAAAACAACACTGCAGAAGAAAATGACGAAGAGAAAGAAAGAGTGTTAGAAGAGTATTTAGATTCCAACCCAGATGATGTCAAAGCCCTAAAAGCAGTAATGGAAGCTAAAATCAAAGCTGGAAAAGTCGAAGAAGCGATTTCAATTATTGATCGTTTGGTTGAAGCTGAACCAACAGAAAAGGAATGGCCATTAATGAAATCTCATCTTTTGAGCTACAGTGGAGATACAGAATTGGCGAAACTAGGGTTTGAAGAGGTCATTTCTAAAAATCCTTTAGATGTTGAAGCTTATCATGGATTAGTAATGGCTGCATCTGAGTCGGAATCAGGTGAACTAGAAAATGTATTAGAAAGGATTGAAAAGGCTATGGAGATTTGTAAGAAAGAAAAGAGAAAACAAGATGTAAGAGATTTTAAATTGTTGGTTGCACAAGTTAGAGTTCTTGAAGGTAAATATACAGATGCTTTGAAAATTTATCAAGAACTTGTTAAAGAAGAACGAAGAGATTTTAGGCCTTATCTTTGTCAAGGTATTATTTATTCTATGTTGAAGAAGCCTGAGGAAGCTGAAAAACAGTTTAGTATTTACAGAAGACTTGTTCCAAAAGGACATCCTTATGCTAGGTATTTTCAAGATACCATGACATCCACAAAGAAGTTGTAGAGGATCCAGATTGCTGAGAAGTGATTGCCGAACAAGACATGGCATTGGTAAGGGAAGTTTTGAATGCTAATGTTTACTTTTCTTTACATGTTAGTTCTTATAACTTTATAGCTTATTTTGATGTTATGATAATGTTTCTCTTAGTGTTTCATCAGTGATATGGTTAGTTCAGCAACCAGTGTTTAGTTTGATTTGCTTGACATTGACTAGTAAATGCACTACATTTGTAAGATGTAATGCTAGAGGACATAGTGTTAGTTACATGTTCTATTCTAGATATCACCCTCTCTGTCCTGCAACAATCTTTTGAAGCCCAATGTTAGCTTGTTTTAGTACAAACTACAACTTTGATGAGAATAAGAACGAAATCCCTGCCTTATTTTATTTATTTTTCTATTTTGTTGGTTGGATTGTCCCTGCGTTGTTACATACGAGAGGATGCATTGAGATTTATATTTGGGATTGGTTAGTGACAGGAAATGATAATCAGATGTTTAATAAGCAATTATAATTGTATAATGTAGAGTGGTGTTGTAATGTACTTCGATGGTTCGAAACCTTCCTTAGAGGAAGGCTAGAGCTTGCATGGATACAGGTCTTAGGGAAAGTCTGAACAGAGTCCACAAGATATAGTTGATGTATGTTCACAACTAGGATATTCATGGCAGGGATGATCCCTGATTTATGGCGATTATGATGATACTTGAGATGTGTTAACATGGGTCTGCTCCCGGGCTGTAATTTGTTGCTATCTTCACAGTTGTAACCTGTAGGCATTGGTGTGGCCTTATTTTCAATAAGACCGTAAGCTGTGTTTTTTGTGCTTTCTCAGTCTTCAACTGTGAAGCGACAGTTGCTGACACAAGTAGTCACTGAGAGACCCAGTTCAAGGGAAAAGAATCCCATGTGTATTTATAGCCCCTCTGCTAAGCTAGTAGTGAGCAGCTGTTAGATAGGTAACAAGCAAATGGAGCAACATCAACTCTTGGTAATTAGATGCTAGCAATTCCGGTGGCGATTCGATTCCACCAGGAGCCCTTTTGCATTCACCCATATATGCTAGCCCCTTGTTCATGGTTGAATATTCAAAGGCTATCTAAACTTTAGGAAGGAGTGGACTGAGACCGTTGACGGCAGGAGCAAATGCCCAATTCAGGCAATACTTTTTCTGTCTCATGTAATAAAGCACCATGCATCGAGATTCATGGTCTAGTATCTTTAACCGGGACAGAACTCTTTTTCCTATGTCATTCTGCTGTTCACTGATAGAAGAAACTCTTTATTTGTCAAGGGGGAGGTCCAGAAGCACCATTAGCGATATAGTCGAAGCCCAGACTACTTCGCGTAATCTACAACTGTGAAGATAGCATTTAATTACCGAGGAAATGTAACAATTGCCCCTGATTCTGATGGGCCTTCACAATCACCCTTGTAGGGTTAAATTTTAAGGAACCAAACCCATTAAGAGAATCCAACAAAGGTGTAATACCAATATTACCCTTCAATTCAAAATCAAAGTATCTTCGTTCTAACGAGTTTGACAGATTTTAAAAAAAAAATCATCGATCAGGAGCAGAATTCGTCGATCAACAGAAGCAGAAATTTCTTCTTCTGTTGACGAATCAATTCATCGTCGTCATCATTAATTTCTTCGTTTCTTCTTTCGTAATAGATTTATTAGTAGTACATCAAACCTATGAAGAGAAATCTGATTTTTTTTAGGGTTTTTCTACAGCAAATTCTCGATTTGAGTTTCGTAATAGATATTATTAGTAAGAATAATTTGTTTCTCAATCTATCTTCCTCAATTCTCGAGTTCTGTTTTCGATTTTTGATTTTGGTCAATTGGAATATCGGTTGCATTTTTCATATTTATATTCATCTGATTGATACAGAAATTACTTACTCAATTCTGGTTAGGTTTGTTGATTCTTTGAATCTGAAGAGAAATCCGGTCCAAACAGGCATGATTATTTCCTCCTTATTTTGTTAGGTTTTTGTTCATAGTTTTTCAATTTTCTGTTAATTTTTTATTTCAGTTAATATGTTTGTTGTTCGATATTGTAACATTAACACTGAAATTTCTAAATCTCACAATTACACTACAAACAACAACCTTATTGCTTTCTTACATGAAATTTTTTCAAAAAATCTCACTTACAGTGAAATTTGCTGAATCCAGTGTTAACTGATAGTTGTTTGTTTCTTTTTGTTTGTTTTCGACTTGCCGCAATGAATTATTTCTCACGAGGGGGTGCAACCCCCGAGTGAATTGCGACATGAAGTATAATTCTCTTCAGTTTTTTTTTGAAACAGATTTTGTTATAGTTTTGTTGAATTTGACAGCATAGTATGTTGTCCAGTAATTTCTGTTTTTTATTTGTCAAGTTGGTTATGTAAATTTGCTCTTAGTTTGTTTGTAAGTTTGTTTGAAAACTCATTAAGGTTTTCTGGGTTTTGTAGGTAAGAATGGTTGTTGCAAATATTACATTTTATAACTTTAGCATGTCTCATCTTATTACGGAATCAACCACTCTTGGCGATATGAAAGCCACTGTGCTTAAGAGTTTCCCTTATCTTCCTCAAAGTTGTCTGCAGTTTTCTCACAGTGCTGAAGGTGTCTTACACGTCATTCGGTCTGATTTCGAATTGAAGTGTCTAATTGCTTATTGTGAGAAGAAACAAGATGTATTGTACTTGTTTGTTCATCTGGATGGAACTTCTCCTGCTTCTTCTTCGTCTGATGTGTGCTCTGCTTCTTCGAAAACTTGTGTTTCAAACAATGAGTCTTGTATTCTTGAAGACTGTACTGATGACACTTTGGAGAAACACTCCAAAAGGGAACTAAGGAAAGTTGACGTTTGGGACAATATCCTAACTGGTGTGGGACAGGTTTTTGAGGGAGGTCTTGAAGAGGCTAAGGATACTATCACGAAGTATCAAATCAATATTGGGTACAAAACTACACCGATAAAAACGACCGTTACACTGTTGTTTGCAAGTTCAAGGAATCCCATAAATGTAAGTGGAGGTGGCATTCTTCGAAAGTTGGTAAAAGCACCCTTTTTAAGTGCAAGACTTTTATAGCTGAGCATTCGTGTGGATTGGCTTGTTCGAATCCATCAAAGATTCGAATGAGGAAGGCTTTTCTGAAGGATCTAATATTAGATGATCTTCGAGTTTCGAATAGGAAGATATGTGCTGCTGATATTAAGGAACATGTCCACAAAGAATATGGATTAACGCTAACTTACCATCAGGCATATCATGGATTAGAATTCGGAAGACAATGCCTTTGGGGAAGTGATGTCAAGTCATATTCAGACTTCATTTGGTATTCTAAGGCAGTGAAAGAATATAATCCGGGAAGCGTAGTTGACTTTGAGTACGATCCTGATATTAGGCAGTTTAAGAGGTTTTTTCTGGCTTTTGGTGCGTGCATCAAAGGTTTCAATCGTTTTTGTCGTCCAATGTTAATTGTTGATGCTACTTTTCTCACCGGGAAGTTCAAGGGGGGTCTCATGGTTGCTTGCGGTAAAACTGGTAACCAAAGTAACCATTTTTCTGTTCTGTTTTTTCTGTTCTGTTTTTCTGTTTCATGTTTGATAACTCTGGCATGCTTTTGTGTTTCAATCACTTATGTGTTTCTTTTTTGTTGTATATGGTTTCTTTCAGAGATATATCCAGTGGCATTTGGACTTGTACCCGGTGAAGATGGTGAGAACTGGAAGTGGTTTTTAAAGAATTTGAAAGGCATCATCAATGAAGATTGTCCTCTGACTATCATATCAGACCGTGGAACAGGTTTGCTTAAGTTTGTTCCCGAAGTTTTCCCCAATGCGTCCCATTCATATTGCTACTACCACATGAAAGGTAATATCCCAGTTCTGCCCAAAGGAAAGAGTAGAGAAACTGCTGCGAAGCTTTTTAAACGGTGTTATGATGCTACAACAAGGGATAAGTTTTTACTGGCTGCCACAAGTTTGAACAATCTTAAAATGACTTCAGTTATTCAGTGGATGAGTAAGATTCCATTACAAAATTGGGCTACTTACAAATTTCCAGGGAAAAAGTATGGAGAGCACACATCCAATGTTGCCGAGTCATTTAATAGTGTTATTAGACATGAAAAGTCGCTTCCAGCTATTGAGTTGATTGAATGTATTCGTGCGAAAGTCATGGTCGAAAGGTTCAATAAGAAAGTTTCTGCTAGTAAATGGACTACAAGGCTTACCCATGTGATGGATGGAAGGTTACATAAGAGGATCAACGATTGTCGTGGATACAAGGTGCGACGCTCTAGTGAAAAAGTATTCGAGATCATAACCCGCAACGGAAAGCAAGTAGTTGATTTAGATGCTAAAACTTGCAGTTGTAGGTGGTGGCAAACTCACAGTTTTCCTTGCACTCATTCCATGAAAGCAATGTTGGAGATTGGAGAAGAAGAGGTCTACAACCACATCGAACCATACTACACCACCGAGTACTATCGCGGCCTCTATGCTTTGCCAATTTATCCCATACCAGATGGTGAGAAACCTCCTCAAGAGTGATACTGATTATATTTTGCCTCCTCCTGGTCGACCAAAACGTGGAAGGACAAAGGTTGCTCGGTATAGGAGCTACCGTGAGACGATCCGCAAGAAGCGTAGATGTGGTCGTTTTGGTATGCTTACATTCCACAGCCGTGTAACATGCCGAAGACCTGCATTAGCTCCAAGTGCACCAACATTTCGCAGGACGTCGAGGATTTCAATCTTCCTTCGTACTATGTTTATGTGAATCCATATTGTTCTTTTGATTGCTTTCGTGTAAACAAACTATGTGGTTTTATTTGGGTTTATGTTTTTTTTGTTAGGAATGATAATACTTTGTGTTGTTATTGTCATATTTTCATATAAATACTCTTTTTTTGTTATGTGTTTGTACCATGTAGTTTGAACTTGAGAACCTGACACAAATTTACAGGCTTGGAATTTCTCACTATGTGCCAGTTTGACACTGCACATGGTGTAAAGTTGCCAACTTTACACTGCACATTGTGTAAAGTTGCCAACTTTACACAAAATCAAAGTCTAGCAATTCTTCTGTCTAGCAACTATTTTGTGTAAATTTGCCAACTTTACACTGCACATTGTGTAAAGTTGCCAACTTTACACAAAATCAAAGTCTAGCATTTCTCCTGTCTAGCAACTATTTTGTGTAAAGTTGCCAACTTTACACTTAAATTTGTTGGGAAGATTCTCCTGTGTTGCACTTTTTCAGTTTCAAGTTGACAACTTTATAAAACTTTCTTATCAAGTTGACAACTTTACAGATAAAAATTCAAAAAAATTGCACGGGGCTACTTGATTTTTTAGATATCTCCAAGAGCTTAACATACCTGAAATACGTACCTGCATTTGTTTATTCATTGATAGTCATTCATTCATGCTATAAAATTTTTTAGTCATTCATTCATAAAGAGAATTCATTCATACACAAAAAAAACAAAAAACAACTTAAAGTGTCTCATTGCCACAGTCTCATTGTCTATTAGGCAAAAAAACAAAACACAACCCAACGTTTTTATTGAGCTGGGGGGTGGGGGGAGTGGTCCTTGCTGTGGGTTTTCCTGCCTCCATGCTCCTGGTTCTTGCAAGATCTTTACTGCTAATTTGATCCTCTTCAAATGTATTTTTTCGGCCAATGCTTTCATATTGGTTACCTCCGTCTTGTTCTTTCCGGTAGCTTTCTGCAAGTCTTTTAGGTAACCATACTTTAATAAACACTTGATGAACATGCATACGTAGAGTGCGCAGTCCGGGCTAGAAACAAACAAAAAAAAAAAAAATTAAGAATATGGATTACAAAAATTATTGTTCGAGTTACATGTACCCTAGTATGAAGTTTAAGGTTATTTTTTAGGTACCTTGAAGTTTGCTTAGGTGACGGGTGTTGCTTAAATGCCGAATTTACTGGTCGGCCAGTAAGGTCCTTGTGCCCCATTTCATTTAAAACCTTTGTCAGCGGCAATGTCATTGTATGTATATGCCATTCGTACTCGGTCAAGTAATCAGCAGAGTTGTAAATCCCCCAAGCACCGTTCTTGAAGGTGAGAAGAATCCGGTGGTAGGGATGGCCATCCTTCAAAACGCACATTGGGATAAGAAGATATCTGTTTAGCTCAGGCACATAAGGAAATTTCTCTTTCACTGTTCTTATTGTTCTATTCGCCTTTAGTACTGCTAGATCTTGACGCTGAAGATCATCTCTTAAGAATGACTGCATCGTATTTGTGTTAGTAATTTACTTTTAGTTTCTCATTTTTTATATGTGATATCAATTGCTAATAATGAAAAAGAAAGAAAACTATATACTTACAAAGTCATTGGTGGATAGCAACAAATGATCTTTGTATTCCTTCCGATCTATTTTCCCCTGAAGATGATGGGAATAATAGTCAATTATCTCACCAGCAATATTCGCACCATCCATCAAATTCTCGAGGTAATTTCCCCAAATGTCGAATCTTTCTCTACAATTCCAACGTACAGTATGCGCTATTGTGCTGCATTTTAATAAAACACGAAAATAATGATTTTTTTAGTTGCACATGTAGCAAAAAAGTTACACTGATTTGTCATATTGCAAAAACACAAAAGAATAACGATGGAATGTTTACCCCAGTTTCGCGTTCTCAAAAAACTGCCGAAGGATTTCTTCTTCTTGAGGATTGCATACAGTCTTGCAGTGACACCAAAGACCTAGATCTTCTGGTTTAATCAAGCCATTTCTTGTTGGTGGTGTACTGATATCTTCGATTTGATCGACATCAATTGGTTCACTTCTTTTTTTCTTGCCTAAAGTTTTGCTTCGTTTCGCTTTTCTTCTTTCTTCTTCTGCTATGTATTCTTCCCAACCTCTCGTTGTTGTTCTTTTTCTATGATCGTGTTTCACATTTCTTCCGATAGTATTCACGTCAACGTCTCCAGTCCCTTCCTCTTCCATATCTCCTTCTTCTTCTTCAGTTCCTCCGTCTTCCTTGTTTTCTTCATCTTCTTCTTCAAGTGATCTATCAACAGAGTGATAACCATAAAGCTTTTCAAGAGTTTCTGTCATGTGCTTCGGTGTTGGAGATGGTTGACTTGGTGTCTGATTTTTGCCAAACTCATCCACTGCTCTCATAACAGCATCAAAGGGATCAAAAGCTGCGGACATGTGTGATGCTTGAGGAGTAGAGTAGATGTGTTCCGTCGTCTTCGCTTCAACCGTAGAAGTAATGTTGCTGACGTTATCGTCTAAACCTGAGGTAGCTATCGAAACGTCGTGCTTCTCCACTTCACATTCATCTTTTTCTTCATGTATTGTTCTTTTTAACTGTAGCTTGCTGGCGGGTTTTTTCCTTGTATTCTACGTCTTTAGCTCTCTACTTGGCGTCTGCAAAGAACTTGGCGTCTCTACTTGTTTATCAATCACTGACACACTTGGTGCTTAGTCTGTAGTCGACTTGACTACTTCCTTCTCAGGTTGAATCGTATTCGACTTGACTACTTCATTCTCAGGTTGTACTGGAATCGACACCGCTGCTTGTTTCTCAACAATCGAAACATGGTGCTCGATTGACAATTTGTCTGTGATACCGACTGCAGTTTCTTTCCTAACAGAATCTTCATTTGACGTCTGTCCTCTTGCCGCTTTATGCTTATCATCCCATTCTACCAAGTACTTGTCAGTCTGTGCAAGCTTTTGTTTATCTTCATCCGCCAACACTGTTTTGTCTTTGCTGGCTTTGACAAGCCTTTGAACAAGCTCTAGCAAATATCAGGTAGATTCAGCAAATTGATCCGCGTCTTTTCCCGGGTACCTTGTCATCACCATTTTATCGCATTCCAGTACCATGTTCTCATCTTCAAGAAGCCTGTTCTTCTCCTTCTCCTCTTCCAATTCTCTCATAACCTTTACAAGTTCAAGACGTTGTTCTTCGATTGGGCTCAATTTATCACAAATTTCATGGCTTACCTGCAACACACAAAGAGTTGAGACTGCTTACTCGTTTACATTCTAACTGAATACACATTTTCATGACTGTAATTTTGTGTAAAGTTGCCAACTTTACACAAAATCAAAGTCTAGCAATTCTCCTGTCTAGCAAATATTTTGTGTAAAGTTGCCAACTTTACACTGCACATTGTATAAAGTTGTCAACTTTACACAAAATCAAAGTCTAGCAATTCTCCTGTCTAGCAATTTTTTTGTGTAAAGTTGCCAACTTTACACAAAATCAAAGTCTAGCAATTCTCATGTCTAGCAATTTTTTTGTGTAAAGTTGCCAACTTTACACTTATCAGATTACAATTTCTTATGCTAACTAACTACAGAAAAAAAAAATCACTACAGGCAAACTTTAAGTAAAGATATTTTCATTACTGTCCTTTGGTTTGAACCACGACATTGTAGTTGTATCAATATCTTGGGTCTTTGTGCACGCTTCCCTGTAATCAGCAATAAGTTTGCTGCAGATTGTAGATTGGTTCCACCTTAGGAATCTTGGAACTGATTCTTTGAAATCTCTTCTTTTACTGATGTAAGAACCACTGTGCTCAGCGATCCAGTACTGAAAAATCAAAAAAACAAACAGTTAGATATCCAAATATGATGAAGTGAAATTTATAAAACAATTTTCTTTCGATCGTTCTTTTTTTACCAAAAGAAACGTAGTGCAACCACCTCTCTTTTCCATCTTCTCAACTAGAAAGTTTAAAATGTGGTCCGGCCATGACACTTCATCCATTAGAAATATATGAGGTAACCACCTCTGAGCAAAGTTAGAACCACCTGAATCCGTAAAGAAGATCACTGTGCATAACCACATTGCAAGTGTTCTAATGAAAAATACTGGATTTGTTTCATCCTTCACCGTACTTGTCAATTTTTCTTCAATTTTTGTCTTAGATATCATCACCCGCGGCACTTTGTTGAAGTTATCAACCATAAACTTCCTATGTGTATCCGTGATCCTTCCTTCAACAACTCTACCACCTCCGGACTCTCTTCTACCCTTCGGAAACCAAATGTAAGAGCAAAATCTTGGGATGTAGGAGCGAAAGGATCTGATTCGCCAAAGTGGAACTTCTTCGTGACTTTATTGTATGCCCTTAATAAAATTTCTATTCCGCGAGATGACTTCTTAAACATCTTCTCGTTTACCTCTGCTTCAACTTCTTCAGCCTTTGAATCAACTTGTGCCTTTGATTCAACTTCTTTTCCGCCATCATCATCAGATTCATTTTCAGATTCCTCTTTGTAGATGGTGAAAAATGGAGAAGGGATAAAATCGTAAATCTCCTTATGTTATGCCTTTCCAAGAAGCGATTGCCTACTCAGGCAGATCTCTATAGCACTACGAGTTCCCTCTTATAGCCTCCCGGGTGGAGAGAATGATATCGT
>JAJJMA010165904.1:0-22014 GCA_023529015.1 Papaver nudicaule | reverse complement strand
ATGAACCTGACACTGATGGCATCTTCGAACGAACATGGCAGCATCGTCTTCCATAGTAGGCCAATAATATTTTTCATGAACTTGTAAAAATAACTTCTTCTTACCTTGGTGTTCGCCTTCGTGCATCTCCTTGAGTACGGTACTCGTTTCCGGATCTGCCAAGCAGCGTAATAAATCCCCACCAAAGCTTTTGCGGTATAGAATTCCTTCGTGAAAAACGAACCTTGCTGCTCGCCTTTTCAGCTTTTCCGCATCTTTCTTCTCAGCAGGTAGGACCTGATCCCGGAGATATTGGATGTAAGGTTCACGCCAATCTCCAACGGGATGCACCATCAAGGCTTCAGAATGATGCACAGCAGATTGGCACTTGCTGCAAGAGCCTTGTATTTCTCTGGATTGAGTTTCCATGGTGGGCCAGTAGTATCCCAACCGTTGGAGTCGTCTGTATAGAGTGACCACTAGACTTTGTCCGCAGATTTCCTTGTGGACGTGATGAAGTCGTTGTTGGGCCTCGATATCCCCAAGACATCTGGATAAAGATCCATCTGAATTCCTATGATAAAGAATTCCATGCAATAAGAAAAAGTTCTTCAGGTCCTTGAGACGAACTTTCCTTTCTGGTGATGATTGAGTGAGTTCATCAATGACAGGTGTCCTCCAATCATGTACCGTTGGCTCGCCAGTCTGTGCTAACCAAGCTGCTGAGAGTGTACGTTTATGCACGGTGAGAGTTGTTTCCATACCTTCGAACTGTAACTTTGAAGCCAATGTTGCTAGACAATCAGCATGTCTGTTGTTGGTTCGACCAGTATGAACAATAATAGCTTCAGAGAAACGAGTTAATAGTCTCTGTGCTTCAGCGCGAAAAGGAGCTAGAGTGACTTCCTTTAATGAGTAAACACCATTCATTTGATTTACCAGTAGCTTGGAATCACCCCGAATCTCCAGATTGGTGGCTCCCGCTTGTTCGGCTAACGATAATCCAATCAGGAATGCTTCGTATTCCGCCGAATTGTTAGTACATCGAAAGTCTAATTTGAACGAGTGTGAGAATACCTCGCCGGTAGGAGAAACCAATACTACTCCAGCTCCTCCAGTGTTGTTACTCGGCGTAGCGGAGCCATCGAAGTATAATAGCCAAGTATCTTCTTTGACCAGGGATATTTCCGGGAATTCTCCAGGTACATCTTCATGCAGGGCGGTGGTATCTTCTCCAGGAAAGGCTGCAAGAAGATCTGCGACAGCTTGGCCCTTGATTGCTTTCGGAGCCACACAAGCGATATCAAACTCCGACATCTGTAGTAGCCAACGTGCTGGTCTTCCGAGCAGAGCCGGTTTTGACAGGAGGAATCTTATGGGGTCCGCTTTTGTGATTAGCACGACCCTGTTTGATAAGAGATAATGCCTGAACTTCTGAATTGCGAAGACTAAGGATAGACATGCCTTCTCTACCTTTGGATATCGAAGTTCAGCATTCTTCAGAGTACGACTAATGTAATATACTGGATATTCAACATTATCATCACCTTCTTGCGCGAGGAGTGCTCCAATAGCAGCGTCGCTTGATGCCGTATAAAGAAGTAGAGGACGTCCTTGCACTGGTGCTTTCATTACTGCTGGCGATAGTAGTAATTGTTGGATCTTCCTGAAAGCCTCTTCCTGGACAGGAGACCATATGAAATCTGCTCCCTTCTTTAGTAGAGGGATGAATGATACCACGAATTGTGCTAAGCCAGGAATGAACCTCCGTATGTAAGAGACTTTCCCCATGAAGCTCTTAAGTTCTTTTACCGTCTTCGGCGGTGGCATTGTGGTGATTGCTTGCGTTTTGGTAGGGTCTACCTTGATTCCTTCTTCAGTTACTTGAAAGCCTAAGAACTTGCCCGAAGAAACTCCAAACGCGCACTTCAGAGGATTCATCCTCAATTTGTATTCTCTGCATCGATCAAACACCTGTCTCAGCACGTCTAGGTGAGATGCTCGTGTCTTCGATTTGACCACAACATCGTCCACGTAATCTTCAATTTGTTTATGCATCATATCATGGAATATTGCTGTCATGGCTCGCTGATAAGTGGCACCTGCATTCTTGAGTCCAAAGGGCATCACAGTATAATGAAAATTCCCAATTGGAGTTCGAAAAGCAGTCTTACTTGCATCTGAATCATACATCTTGATCTGATTGTATCCGATGTACCCATCCATGAATGAGAACATGGCGTGACCGCAGGTAGCATCCACCAGCATGTCGATGTTGGGTAGCGGGAAATCATCTTTGGGACAGCATTTGTTTAGATCCCTGAAATCTACACAACATCTGATTTGACCATTCTTCTTCTTGACTGGTACCACGTTGGCTAGCCAAGTAGGATGATGAATGGGTTTGATGAATCCTGCAGAGAGTAGCTTTTGAATCTCGATTTTGATTTGTTCTTCTATCTCATGTCGAAAATGGCGTGGTTGTTGTTTCACCTTCTTTGAGCCGGGTAGAACGTGAAGATGATGTGTCACCAGCTTGTCGTCTAACCCGGGCATTTCTTCATAGGTCCAAGCGAAAACATCCTGGTACTCTTTAAGAAGATTAACCAGGGCTCCACGCTCCTCTGCTGATAAAGATGAGCTGACAGAGATAGGTCTGGGAACCTCATCAGTCCCTATGTTGACGGTTTCAAGAGCATCAGTTGTGGAGTTGGATCCATCTTGTAGCTGTGGCGGAGCTTCCTGAATTTCCTCTTCCAAGGATCCTTCATTCTGATAACATTCTTCGATGCGGGGAGGTTTGTCGCCACCCTCCCCTGTTAATTGCTAACATTTCCGTCGCGAGTAGATAGTTCTACCCTCGGCATCGTATTGAGTAGTAAAATTATAACTTCTTTTGGAATAAGGTGATTCATGAGATATAATCGAACCATACCTAAGAAGTCCTGATGAAGTAGATGCGCCTTCCACGCTTTCCTTGGTTGACGTGGGTTGTAGTAGCTTTTCGTCTTTGATAGAGTCCCACGCTGGTAGAGGAATGCTATAGACTTTGTTAGGTGGCTCCGGCGCGGTTTCTTTTGGTTCGAAGAATTCTGCTTCGTATATTGGCGAATATGGAGATGATGACGCCGCGACACGAATGATTTCTTTATTGAGCACTGCCTTCATGCATTGGTGATAAGTACATGGAACAACCTTGTTGTCGTGGATCCAGGGGCGTCCCAATATCATGTGGTAATCAGGTTCCTTCTCGATGACATGAAACTTCACCCTTGATTGGATAGGTCCCACCTTGAGCTCCAAGTTGACATACCCGTAGGTATTAGTCATGTTTCCTTCAAAGTCTTTCATTACAACAGGATGGTGTACGATCTGATTTTTAGGAACTCTAGCGGTGCGTAGAGTCTTCAGAGTTATGATGTTGGCAGCAGCTCCAGTATCAATCAAAGCTCTTTTGAACTCTGCATTTTTGACGTGTGCCGTGACGTATAAAGCCCGATTATGTCCATCTTCGGCCATCATATCTTCTTCAGTAAAGGTAATATCCTTCACCATGGGCTCAGACGCGAGAGACATCTCTGAGACTTCTAGCGAGGGTGGGGTTAAATCCGTGCTGAAAGCGATGCGGTTGAGAGCAGCAAATGTGTCTACCCTCTGTCCCCTCGAGAAGTGTAATAATTCACATAGATTTTCTATTAAGAAAATAGCTTCTTGACTTACTGGTTTTTCATAGGTGGTGAAACTCTGGATGCGTCGAGGTGGGTTGGTGGCTTCATTGTGCGAGCTTTCAGTCCCCAGTCCCCTGTTGACAGAGTTATCTCCTATATCAGCGTATTGTCCGGCTATTACACGGAGCTGTTGGAACGTGCGGGGCCGGAATCTCCTCATTGGTTCTTGATGCCATGGCTCCATCCCTCCTATGCAAATCCCCACCAACTGTGATTCGTTCATCTCTCTGTTATGATAATCTAAAGCTTTGGCTCTGAACCTTTGTACAAAATCTTCTGGGTCCTCCTCTTCTTCCTGATAAGTCTTTACCAGATCTGAAAGACTAACTTGGCTAAGAATGGGAGCATCATCTGCGGGAGCAACATTGATAGTGGCCCCAACAACATGAGGTGTGGTAGCAAGTGGCAGAGGCAAAGTAGGGCCCAAACTAAGAGAGTGGGTGATGGTAGGAGTGAAAAGAGGAGATGGGTTGGGTCCCATTAGAGAGGGGACGCCATTGGGAGTGATAGTAATCACGTTCTTGGTGGTGGGACCAGCAGTGGCGTCCCTGACATGATTGGCTATCCCTGCAGCACAAGATAGGGATATGTTGGAACAGGATAGAGATAAGGTGGGTCCCTGCTGGACGTTTTGGAGAGATGAGGCTGGAGGAGGTGTGGTGGATCCCACCAGAGGGGATGACACGCCCAAGGGAGGAGTGGATAAGGTTGGCCCCTTCTGAGTTGAGGCAGGAGCAGAATTAGGGTTAGGGTTTGAGCTCACGGCTGGAATTGTGGGTCCAGAAGTGATGGCGCCACTGATTTGGTTGTTTGTGACCCCACTTGAAGTAGGCAAACTCGTGGGGACACTAGGGTTTCTTGGAGAATTTGTATTCTCTGAACTCTGCCTCCTGGTTTCAACCATATCTTCTTAAAACTGAGATAATGACCTCCCACTGTGGTCGCCAAATGTTTTAGGTGTAAAACAATAAAGAGAATTTAGAGGGTAAAGTATGAAGTGTGATGATGTAATAAAAGATGGTAATGAATTCGAGAGGTCAAGATCGAACAAGACTCGCCTAAACCAAGAAATGGCCGTTCGAGTATTGCTTCAGTTACAAGAAGAGGATTTTAGGGTTGGTTTAGGGAGGGAAGCAGAGAAAGATGAGATCAGAGAATTGCTATGATTTTCTGTGATGTTGATGATTGAATTGCTAAGGAAGTTTGAATATTCAGTTCTCACTAGATATTGAATGCTGAATGAGAAGAGTTAATCAATGATCGATGAGATTGATTGATTAAACTTGCACTGAATTAAACTGTTTTGTTCTTGCTGGAGAACTTGTTGTTTCCAAACTGGTCGAGTGACCTATTTATAGCAATAGAATTCCAACTGATCTCGTAAGAAGTGGAAGAAGTGGAAGAGTGGGAGTGTGGAGTGAGTGGGGAAAGTCTTGCGCCTATTATTAGGAAAGAATGAACCGCCCACTACTCTATCCCATCTTCTCAGCAACGTTCACACGACTTAGTTTCTTTCCCGTTGAGTGATTGAGCCGTTGCAATCACACGTGCCGTAGACCGCCAAACCAAAACCCTAAAAGAATATCCCCCCATGTAACTTACTTGATTCTCGTAAGATTTGATAAGATTTGTTAAGATTTGTTAAGTCAAAGATGACTAAGTGTAAGTCGTACCAATTACTTGGTAAACTCAGGACTTTACGATAAGATAGAGATTAAGCGATAAGCTTTGAATATCTCTTTGAGATTTGGTTTAAGGATTGAGCCGGGCAATCGCCATTTAAACCAATGAGATAAATCTAAGGGTTGAGCTAGCAACCGCCATTAGATAAGATAAGGTAAGTCTAAGGATTGAGCTATGCAATCGCCAATTAGACTGAGAGGATTTCAGCAACTCTCTGTGGCAACAGTCAAATAAATACGACTTTCGGTTTGCCATAAATATGAGAAATTGGCTTGTGGCATGTAATGCACCAATTCTCTGAGTAATGAAGACATATGAATGTCTAAAATAATATAGGTCATAGCCATGAGCCATGATTAAGAATTATAGCACTGATTTATAGAAGCAAGTCCATAATCAGGAAAAACAGACGAATGATGCTATCACAGCGTAGCCATCATCAAGAATGCATAAGCATTACCAATATAAGACCTAAAGATAGGCCATGATGATCATAATAAGCCATGTTATATGGTATGATAATCTTATTAAGAAATTAGGTATAAGGCTCAAAGGATAAACAATAACATTTATGTTATTTTCAGATTTCTGTACAGTTTGCATGTTGTTCATTCGTAAAATCGGCTAGGCCAGCCTATATTAGATAAAAATCTGAATTTTTAGTATGTTATAGGAAATTCACAGAGGAAAATATTTCGTGAAGGAAGCATCTCCTAATTCCTTACGGATTGGGCTGTAAAAATCACGCCATGGAGAAATACGTGAGCAGAACTGTCAGATTTCCGAATTTGATTAGGAAACTAGAGTATTATGGACTAAGTAAAATCCATAATCCTCTAGGATTTGGATCAGTGGGACCCATAAGTAGAGGGGAGGCTAGGAAAGAATATATCTTAGTCCCAAGGGGGCAACTAGAGCCCGTGGGAGAAGAAGATCTCATGGCTCTTGCGTGAGCACAAGGAGGGGAAAACCATAAGGCCCCCAAGATTTAGTCGCGCCCTGACTTCGGGCCTCCAAGATTTGGCCAAGGCAAAGTCATGGGGCTCCAAAATTAGGCCAGGGCAATAACATGGGTATCCATAATTAAGTCGAGGCTATGGCATGGGCATCCAAGTGCCAAGGCACGCCAAAGACGTGGATATCCAAGATTAGGGCAAGCTAGAAGTATGGACATCCAAGGCTAGGGCAAGGATTATCCTTGGGCCTCCAAAGAGAGGGGGCGTGAAGCAATGGCGGGGACTAAGCTAGGCCATAGGAGAATGGCCAAAGCTAATGGCGTGAGGCATTGGCGGGGGCTGAGCTAGGCCAAGGATCTGGCGGGTGAAGCTTAGGCCACGCGAGTAAACGCCAAGGTGTTAGCGGGGCTATAGATAGGCCATAGGCCATATGCTAGTGGCGGGCTAAGCTAGGTGGGACTAGGCTTAGGCCAAGAAGGTAGTGGCCAACGTCAATGGCGGGCTAAGCTAGGCGGGAGCTAAGCTAGGCCACAAAGGGTAAAGGCCAAGGTATTGGCGGGTTAGGCTAGGCCAGCCAAGAGGTAGATGGCGTGATAGCTTGGCGGGGTTAGGCTCAGGCCATAGGCCAAGGAATGACCGTGTATACTCCTCCTTTGCTAAGTGGCGTGAATGGCCTAAGGTTTTGGCTCGAGCATGAGCTGGGCTAACGCGTATGCGTAGGTATTTTATTGTATAGGCTAGGGATTGTGGACCATGCTACTAGGCCAGGGTCGTAAGACATCAAAATACAGCTAATGGTAATTTAAATATCTTATCCCTACTATAAAATAAATTCGTACCTTTTCTTTGAGCCATTCCAGGACGCCAGAGATCAATGCGAAATTACTCCTGTGACCTCGTCGCCAAAAACCACCATCAACACAACCAAAAAATGAAATTAGAAGAAATGAGAATCTCTAGCATCACACTTAGCAGTAGCACAGAAAACTGTGTAGGCAACATTTGGAAGTACCCATAATTTCAGCACCAACACCATCTACCTTTAGTGTACCCAGGAGTTACAAAATTGTGGTTGGAAACCTTTAACAACACCAGCACCACAGATAAACCATGACACTGCATCATCATGTAGACATCTAGTTAGAGACAGTTTCTTGATAAGTAGCCCAAAAGTAACTGCAAGTAGGATATCAACACCAATTCAATCACATAGCAAGGATAAATTAGAGGAGAACTACAACTGAAATGGAAAAATCAGAAGAAACACACAACATAAAAGACCAAATGAGCTAAAGAGAGAGCTTACCAGAGATACAAGCAGTGCAGTAAACAAGAACAAATTATATCACCAAAAGCCCAAGCAATATATAGAATACCAACTACTGTAGAGATTTCAAGAGGACTGCAGATGTAGATATCATTGCATCCAAACAAAAACCCACAGATGCAAGCCTTGATTCAAATGGCTTCTCTGTGTAAAGAAATGTCAAAGAAAAACTTGCAATTGTAAATAATAAACTTTTAGCTAATGATATAAATACTATCATTTATTAATAATTTTGAATTAAAGATACAAAACTCAAAATCATCTGAATTCCAAACACAGGAGATGTGGGAGATGATACCCAAACCCATTAGTCTTAACAGAAACTAAACTAAAACACTAAATAACAACAAACACAAGAAGTCTTGTAGGTCTAGCTTCATAAGTAAAAGCAAACAAAAGACAACCTAATAATCCAAACTAGTTCTAAGTAAATATCTCATCACTCAGCTGCCTATTAGTAGTAGGATTTATTATATCTACAATTACTACTACATGGAAATATGATAACACCACCATGGACCCATCAAACAAACAGACAAACACAAACAATTGCAAAAACTAAACACAAACAGGAACGTGATTCCATTTTTCCCTCGACTGTGTTAAAACCCCATGATAGCCCAAAATGCATCACCACATCAATAAGATTCCTTTCTTTTACTACTACTAGCTGAAACAGACACAAAATATACTTGTGAAGTACCAGTAACATATAACGTTAATAGCAGGGAATAGCATAGTGCCATTAAGGAAAAACTCTAGTCTATGGCATTTTATGACTAACAAATAGCATATTATACCTAATGTCCGACACTAACATAGTACATATTGATCAAAGGTTAAAGAGAACAACATATTCATGTCATAGTATCGCTAACAGATACCATGATTAACTAACATACCATACTAATACAGAGCATATCATCTTCAATAATTAACCACAAAGAACCATTAATAAGTTTTTCATCAACCTAACAAAATACATCACTTCAAAAACAGCTCACAGATAACTATACACAACTTATAGTGAAAAACTCTAAATTAAATACCTTAATTTAAAACAAAACCCAGATTGAAAAATGCACAAATAAGAACAAAAAATTCTATAGCATCTAAACAAGATACAAAGTTAGCGATAATGATAGTATACCTTTTTTCAATTGCATCAATTTTCTTCTTCACAATTTCTTCACCAACCATCATCTTCTTCCCCATTTCTTCAACAAACAGAAATATCTCACTCTAAAATTACTTAGGGTTTCAACCACTGGCTACTTTATCAATTTTAAGTAATACAATAACCCAAATTTGAGTGAAACCCTAATTAATTTCGGCAAGAGACTCAGTACATAGATGCGGAAAATCATAGACTAGATAACCGCGTGCGGTTGGGGGGCCGACGACGAACTGCATCAACTTATTACTTTGGCCACCAATGCGATTTACACCCAAAAATTAGACTCTCAAAACCTGGTCCATGGGTACGATGCACCAAATGGGTTGGCCACCTATGCAAAAGTTACCGTTAAGTCATGAAATCAGATCGTCTGTGATTAACACTAATCCAATGGTTACTATGTTTATCCCTACTTTCTGGTGTAAATAAGAAAAGTGGTGTATCAAAATTGGATGACCACCGAGACATCAATATGTTAACCTTGTTTGTTGCCACGTCACACCTTCCCAAATGCATGTTTACCGTCCGTCAAAATCTAAGTTTATGACTTGAACTGGCGGTTGAATATCTTGATTGCCACCATGCTTTCAGGCCCAGAACTACGACCCAGAGGGCGAATCCATCGCATATTGGTTACCACTTACCAGAGATAAAAGGAATTTTTTACATGAGAAGTCGTACCTATGAGGTTCAGCAGACCGATCCACCATTAGTTCAAAGGTTGCATATTTGTCTGTTTTCTCTTTCTTCGGTCAATTTTGGCCGTCTCTCTATTGACCTCGGTCAAGCTTTTATACATCAGCGTGATGGTTCTGTATCTCCATTATTAGGTGCTCTATAGATCTCCATTATCAGGTGCTCTATAACATGTCTTGTTCTTATTGTAGATCTGGGTAGTGGGTATTACACAACTAAGTTTCAGTTTCTGTGTGATTTAGAGGCAGTTCTATTGGGTACACCTTGGTCTGTAAAAGAAGATCTAATGCTATTAGAAAGATGTAGAGATGATTTTCTCCCTGAAGACTATGATTTCAGATTCGTCTACTTTTGGTTACATGTTTATGGATTACCTCCAAGTCTATTGAATCCAGTTAAAGTACATAACATAGTGAGTAATATTGGTACCCCAGATGCTATTGATACTAAAGCTGCAGAGAAATGGGGAAGATATGCTAGAGTCCGTGTAAAAATCAACATTACAGAGCCTCTACCAAAAGATATGCAGATTATTCTAAAATCTAAGAAGGTTGTTACTGCATTTTTCAGGTATGAAAAACTTCCGAGAATATGTTACTTTTGTGGTTATTTTGGACATGTCATGAAGCAGTGTTCTATCTTGTCAAATTTCTTGGAATCCAATTCGAATCTTGATACTGAAGAGTTTGTCAAAAGAATGAATGATAAAACATTAGCTCGTTACTCTGAAGAAATTAGAGCTTTCTTCAAACCAGAAGTCCCAGGAAACTGAAAACTCTATTAGAGATGCGTCAACACATGAATAGCAAGAACAACAACGTACAGGAGCCGTTGATCTCAATGACTGATGGAAGGACTAAGATCAATGACATGTGCGATCTACAGATGGGTCTCGCCTCTTTGCGTATGGATGGAGGACGTAGGAAAGAAAAAAATCTGATTGGTGCCGAATGCAACACGTGTACGAAAACAGCTGGGAAAGTTTTTGAATTACCTCACACTGATGAGAAGACAGATGACAGAGAACGTGGGGGACAAAATAATAAAGAGAAAGCCGTTACTATCGAAGAGGGATTGGTTATGATAAATGACGCAGCACGAGAACCAAAAAATAATTCTTCAAATAACGGAAAAAACAACGAGGCTAGTATCTCAAAAAAAGGACAAGGAATATCTAGAAGGAATCAATAATTATGCTGGGAATTTAATGGGTAATAATAAAAGCCTATTGGTAAGTATACATCTGGATAACAATGTTATAGCCCAGACAGCAGAAGGTCAAGAGAAGTCTATGCAGAAGGAGTCAAATAAAGTCAATACTGATTTTTCCACCCAAGAAATCAACAATCCTCAGTTGTACGAAAGTATTTCACCGTCTGTAAACCTCTATGCTCAAAACTATGAAGAAGAAGGTTCTTATTCTTCAACCTCTGTAAGCTCGATCAATAGTACTGAGAAAAGAAAGAGAGGTTGGAAGAGAGCTGCTAGAACATACTCCAAAGAAGAGGCAGCAAAAATTCAACAAGAAAGTTCCAGTGGCATGAAGAGATCAACTTGTCCGATGGAAATTGCCCCAATTAAGAAGAGAGTACAAACAAAAACTACCAAGAAGGGTGTGGTGGCTACCCAAAAGCGACAACCATGTTAATTTTCTCTTGGAACTGTCGAGGGTTGAGGAATATCTCGACAGTCCGCCACTTAGAGGCTTTCCTCAGGGCTAGTAATCCTAATATAGTATTTCTCACTGAAACAATGTTAAATGAAGACAATTCTAATCGTATATTGGTGTCTCTCGGCTTCGATAACTTCAGATTTATTCCGGCAATTGGTAGAAGTGGTGGCAATGCTTTACTGTAGAACAATGATGTCAATCTGGAGATAATTAGTATTGATAAGAATGTGATTCACTGTCGGCTTCATCAAATTCTGCAGAAAGAATGGGACCTGTTGTGTGTTTATGGACCTCCTGCACATCATAATAAGAACAGGTTTTGGTCAAATCTTTCTTTGTATGCTTCTGCTATTGTCAACCCTTGGTGTATTATTGGCGACCTCTATGCCATCAACTCTCCGAAGGACAAAAGCGGTGGCAATTCTCAAGTTAACTCTGCTAATAACGAGTTTAAGAAGTTTATACAAAACAGATGTCTCATGGACTTAGGGTATATTGGACCAGCTTTTACCTGGTCTAATAATTCTAATACTGGTACACCTATATTTGAGAGACTTGATAGAGCTATGTGCACCACGGATTGGTACTTCATGTTCAAAGAATGTGGAGTTTTGCATCTCCCAAGAATATCCAGTGATCATGCGCCAATCATCTTGAATACTCATAGGGTGAACAAAAGAAGAAGAAAACACTCAAATAAATTTGAGTATTTTTGGGTCGATCACCCTGGTTTTAAAGACACAGTTGTAAACTCTTGGAGAAAGTGTGAAGGTAACATTATATATAAACTCTCTCAGGTGGGAAAAGATCTCAATAATTGGAGTAGAAAGTCGTTTGGCTGTATCTTTAAAGCTGCTGAAGAAACTAAAGAGGAATTATTGAAGGTGCAGATAGAAGCCCATACACGTGATACCAGAGCTGAAGAGAAGGTTTTGATTGACAAGATAGAAAGTTTAAATAAGATGCAGTATCAATACTACAAACAGAGAAGTAAGGTTATGTGGATACCCAAGATAGATAAAAATACTCACATATACCATCTCTCTGTGATCCAAAGGAAGAGAAAAAAATCAAATCTCTGCCCTTAAGTCACAAGATGATAAATGGGTGACGAATGCTGATGATATTGTGGCTTACTTGGTCAATCACTTCTCCAACTTATTTAAGAGAGATCAGGATGAAGAGAATCACACCATCCTTTTCCAGGCTCCTATGAAAATTGATACTGAGAGTAACAATAAAATTGCAGCCATTCCAACAAAAGATGATATATGGAACATAATTAAAGGAATGAATAATTTAAAATCTCCAGGGCCAGACGGTATGCCAGCAGTCTTTTACAAGAAATGTTATTGGGAACATATTGGTGATGATGTCGTGGCTACTATTCAAGACTGTTTTTCTTCTGCTGAGCTCCCTGTTGGTATGAACCACACTAATATAGTGTTGATACCAAAGATAAAGAACCCATCTCTACCATCAGAGTTCAGGCCCATCGCCTTAACCAACATACTATACAAAGTTATCACGAAGGTTATAGCGCAGAGGTTAAAACCACATCTGGATGGCTTAATTGATAAAGCTCAATCCGCTTTTATTCCAGGAAGGTTAATCATCGACAATATAATAGCTGCTAAGGAAATTCTTCATTCTATGGCCAATTCTTCTGTTGTGCTAGGATCTTTTGCGCTAAAAATCGACATCAACAAGGCGTATGACAGGGTAAGTTGGAGATTCTTAAGCTATTATCTGCACGCTTTTGGCATTACTGGAAAATCCCATGAGTTAATAATGAAATGCATTGCTACGGCTACCTTCTCTATTGTCATAAATGGCCAAGCAGAGGGGTTTTTCAGCAGTGAGAGGGGTCTTCGTCAAGGCTGTCCGCTTTCTCCCTATCTTTTCATTCTCTGCTCGCAAGGTTTTCTTGGTTGATGAGAACTATGGAGCATAACAACCTCTACAATGGCTATAAACTAAGTTTGAGTGCACCTGCAGTGTCACATCTAATGTTTGCTGACGACCTTCTTTTATTCGGTACTATGGAGAATAAAATTGTGGATACGCTTCAACGGATTCTTGAAACTTATGCAAAGTGGTCTGGACAATGCATTAATCTGAAGAAATCTGCTGTTCATTTTAGTAAAGGGGTCAAAACTGCTAAGAGAGAGGAGTTTGCTACAAGGCTTGAAGTAAAACAGATGGAACTTGATGAAAAATACCTTGGGCACCAACTACTAAAACCTGCTCATATAAATGCGTCTTATGATTTTCTGGTGGACAAATTCGACACTAAGATGGCCGGATGGAAGAGGAATTATATGACACATGCCGGAAGAACGCTTATGATCAAAACAGAATTAGGTCTCATTCCACCTTTCTACATGGCAACCTCTATCATTCCCAAAGGAATTATGAAAAAGCTCTCTAGCACTATATGTAACTTCTGGTGGGGACATAGCAGAGAAACCAAAAGGATGCATTTTCTCAACTGGAAACAATTTGAGAAGCCAAAAGATTTAGAGGGGCTGGGAATACGATCATTGTATCACCTCAACATTGCAATGATTGCAAAATTGATATGGAGATTCATTGAAGAAGATGACTGTGTCTGGGTGCAACTCATGAAAGCTAAATACATTAAAGATGTAAATTTCTGGGAAGCTGAAAAACCCAAAAGATGCTCGTCTACTTGGAAAGCAATGCTAAAATGCAGGGAAGAGGTGCGATCTGGATGCTGCTGGTCAGTTGGAAAAGGGGATAAGATATACATATGGAGTGATCCATGGATACCTAATACCCATATGAATATGCTTGACAAACCTCCAACGGGCTATGACCCAAATATGAAAGTCCAAGAGCTCTTTTTATTCAACCCTAGGAGATGGAATGAAGAGAAAATTGATGATATATTCTCTGCCTCAGATGCAAACAAGATAAAAGAGATATACATTCCCAGAGAGACTGCTGAAGAAGTGGAGGATAAACTCTTATGGAAGCATCACCCTATGGGCAAGTTCTCCACCAAATCTTTTCTCAAGACCCTTCAAAATGGTATGCCTTCTACTTCATACCCTACTATATAGATCCTTTTCCATGGAAAAAATTCTGGAAAATAAATATTATTCCTCCTAAGATTCAAACTTTTATCTGGAGACTTCTGAACAAAGGGCTGGCAGTAGGAAGCAAAGTCACTAAATTTATCAAAGGTGCAAACTCTGATTGTAGGCTTTGTCACAGAGAGATAGAAACTGAAGAACATCTTTTCTTATACTGCCCTGTTGCTCAAGCAATTTTGTTTGCTTTTCCCCTTGAGTTGAGAGTGGGTTCTGATGACACGAGAAGCATACAAGATTTCATCACTGATTGGCTCACTGAGAATGAGAACTTTGAAAGGATGAAGATGGGTTGCTGCATTTTTTGGTCTATTTGGAGATTAAGGAATGAAGTCATTTTCAATAAAGGAAGTATAAACATCACCAAAACTATATCTGAGGGGCTTTACTGGTTTAATACTAAAGTGGTGACTGATGGCAACACTTCTTATCCCACCGAGCAGGATATTATTGATTCTGAAAGTGAAACCTGGAAACCTCCTCCAAATAACTGGTTGAAGGTGAATTTTGATAGTGCTGCAGGTAACAAAGGATATGCTTGTGCTGCAGTGATTACCAATAGCTCTGCTAATTTCCAGAATGGCAGTGCACAAGAACTCAATTTCTGCAGCCCAATTGAATCTGAAGCCAAAGGTGCATTACTCGGTATCAAACTTGCTCTTAGTAATCAGTATAAGAACATCATTTTGGAGGGGGACTCGCTTGCTGTCATTAACAACCTTAGATATCAGCACATGGACTATCCCTGCAACATCAAAGATACCATTCTTCAGATAAAGGATCTCACCAGACAGTTTGAGTCTGTAGAATACAGTTTTGTTCGCAAAAAAGCCAATCAGTTGGCTCATAGTTTCGCTGCTTATGCTATTCAATACCATGAGTTTGATACATGTTCTCTTCTTCCTCCTTCGTGTATTACTCACCTGTTAGGTGTGGGTACTTCTAATTTGTAGTTTTTTTTTTGTTGGTTTTCTTTTGCCTTCAAAAAAAAAAAAAAAAAAAAAAAGTTCAGCAGACCAAATCATAGCCATTGTCGTACCAAACATACATCCAGAAGAATTTGATAGTGATTCCTAAAACTGTTTTTCCGTTGAAATGACTGTTCCCAATTAAAAAAAAAATCGCTTAGAATCCATCACAATTTAAGGCAAGGCAGCGTTTCTTTGGAGGCTGATGCTGAATTCTTGCAGACATTTCTCCTTCAAAGAATGCTGCAAGATGTAATATTTTATATTAATGCTGATTGAACAAACCATGATTGTTCAAGATGGTTCGATGATCCAAGATGGTTTGGATTGGTTTGTCTTATATGATTTGGTATCAACTATATCGATATCAAAATTGGTATCGGCCTATATCAATCATGACAATAGAAATAAAACTAGACAAATAAATTATTCACAGAGTGTATGAACACACATTGTAGATGGTGAAAAAATGAGAGAGGGGCAAGATTGTCAAAACACTCTCGAAACCATGTCTTATTAAAGGCAATCGCCTATTCAGGCTCATCTCTATAGCTCAGGGTGCAACCCATTCCATGAGCCGAATAAACTCTCTAATAACTCCGGTGGGGAGGGTAGTATCATAGAGCAGTACTAATAATCTCACCAACATATTAAACCCATTGATCTGCCCAGAGTCAGGCCACTTAATGGTACACGGTGAAGAATCAACAGAGACGCATCCTCATGGATTTCCTCTTAAATACGACTCAACCTCGGAAATATTGAAGCCCGGGGCCGGTCCGGAGCTCTCTGAGAAGCATACACCAGCCTAAACAGGCCTAAGCGGACCTAATCCCATGTTCAGGATGGTCTAGCATACCATGGATAAACACGCCATGACCTCAAGTGTGTTGTAGCATAAGCACTCACACCACGACTAAGGCACAAGCTGCCCAAAGTCGACCTTGGCCAGATGCCAAAGCCATGAACGCCACATAGCCTGGCACCACAAACCATGAAGCCATCATGGATCCGTAAAAATTAGCCTTGGCCAAGAGGCCAAGGCCATGGCATAAAACGCCATAAACCTACTTAGTCTGGCCAAAAGGCCAAGACCGTAACGGAAAGCATAGCCGTCAACAGGCTGGCCTTGGCCAGAGGCCAAGGCCATGGCGCCACAACAAGTAGACCTTGGCCAGAGGCCAAGGCCGTGGCGCCATAACCCATGGCGCCACAATAAGTGGACCTTGGATAGAGGCCAAGGCCGTGGTGCCATAAGCCCTGGCGCAACCTTAACACAACGCCAAAGCGCGTCCAAGCTTGGCCTTGGCGCCATAGTCCATGGCGCCACAACAGGTTGGCCTTGGCCAAAGGCCAAGGCCGTGGCGCCAAGAGAAATGGCACCACACCAGCGCCAATGCGCATTCAAACACTTATGGCCTTGGCCAGACAGCCAAGGCTACTCCTATGCTCGTGTCCCAGAGGCATTGCGCTCATGATAGTCACAACGATTAGTCGTACGACTCTACTCTACTCAACTCAACTACGCAATATCTGCGTACCACTCGTTCGAGACATCAAAACATCACACGGGGGGAAAACTTTAGGGGTATTGGTCTGGCGGTCTACGGCAGTTGAAAGAAACTGATGGAGATAGTGGACAGTTACGAGAAGATGGCGCGAGTGGGCATGTTCCACACGACTCAGGTAGTTACGGAAACCAACGCATGTCCTCCACTCCTCCACTCTTCCACGACTTCCACCTTCTCTGTCGAGAGATCAAGGTGAGTTCAAACTATAAATAGAGGCTTCCTCTATTTTCCAAGGCAGAACATCAGAAACGTTCTGAACACCTAGAACACACAATCCAGAGCCTCAGAGAAAACACCTGAGAATCGAAACACATTTCTAGCCTTGGAGATTTCCAGTCGACTTCACGACGGAGATCTTGAACTCTTACACCTAAAACACATCCTCAACCTGATCTCAAGTTTCTTCGTTGTTTCCCTCCTTAGACCAACCTCTATCCTCTCTGTGACCGAAGCAAGACGGGAACGGCCATCCTTGGTTTAGGCTTGTCTTGTTCGAATTTGATCTCCGAGCCCTACGAAAGTACCCAGAGACGGTACATTGTTTTTCCAGGTAAAAACAGTTGGCGACCACTGTGGGAGATCATTCTCTCGGTTCCATAGAAGCTCGCTCAAAGATGGTTGAACATAGGTCGGAATTATATACCAAAAACCCCAACTCTTCAACTGACGGTGCTGTAGCCTCCAACACAGCACTTACCAACCCACCTGCATCCAGCAATACGCCCAACGTACCCGTTACCCAAGAAACTTCCCCTTCAACACCTATCATCTCGGCTATACCCAACACCCCAATAACGGAGCAGCATTTGGGGGAGCTTTGCATCAACGGAACGATTCCCGTATACCGAGCCCTCTTGGAGAACCTCCGCTTCCAGACCTTCTCTGAACTCCATGAAGCTGCGAAGAGGTCTGTCACCACTGCACCTGCTTTGTTGGAAAGAACCATCACCCGAACGAGGGATGAGTCGCCTATGGCCGCACACCGCAAGAGCGAAAACCAACCGACCCGAGGAGCCCCTCGAGCCTACACCACCTCTTCTTTCCCCATGAGGCAGCAACGAGTTCCACCTCTATAATACCCACGCTGAGGGAGAGGACCCAACTACTAAAGCGTGGAGAACTCACTGAAGAAAACAATAGAAGCTTGCACAACGACCGGAAGAGAAAAGCGTGAGAATACCTCGCTGAACACCAAGCGCAAGACCCAACGGCGTGAAGCGCGATACCGGAAGGGGACTTGCAATAACGACAAGAAGGAATTGATCCACCAAACGACCTCACGGCAAACAACTTGGAAAAGCTACTACGAAATCGAGAAAGAGAAGTGGCGCTACCTATCCACATCGAACACCGCACCCACACGAAGTACGGAGGAAAGGCTCTGCCACGGAAGGTACGCATCCAAAACGCACTAATTCAGCTCCGGGACCCCAAACAAGAACATGAACCAGGGAGGACCACAACAGCCGGAGATGCGGAGGCAGAAGGCCAATTCAGAGATACCAAACTACCCGTTTCCCATGGAAGACATACTAGAGTTGCTAAACACTTGGATCTAGGACGGGGTAATCGGACTCCCTTCGACTCAACGCCCTCCTACAGCCGAAACAAGCGTTCACCTTCCCCGAGGAGCCGGTGAACGAGAGAGTGGAGGAGATAATACGAGACTCTCTGTCTCTCGAAACCACAGCGAAAAGACATGTTCACAGCACTCAACGCGGTAGTACCAGGGAAACGCCTACCTTTCAAGGAAGTCAATGAGCAGACGATGTCCAAACAGGAGCCGAAAACACGAGGACAAGGCTGGGGACTCCTTACGACCACCCACGTGTCTGGTGGTGAATTCTCAAAGATGCTCATCGACCCAGGACCTCCGGTGAACACCGTTCCAGTCAAGACTCTCAGAGCCGCCAACATCCCTCGAAGCAGAGCCGTCCGTGCCCCCGCCATCATCAAAGGTCCTGACGGAGTTGAAGTACGAACTTACGGATGGATCGACCTTCCCATTGAAATCACCACGATCCCAACCATAGCGGAGTTCCACATTGTTAAGGGAGTCCTCGAGAGCGACATGATGATGGGACGCCCATGGATCTACAACAACCGGGAGACGCTCCCTCTGGAGTTCATGGAGCGTTTTGTACAAAAGAGCAGCAAGGCGCCTGCAGAACCTAGGGGAGTCGATGAGAACCCCCTCGATCAACAAGGTACTTTGTCCACCCCTCTCTTATTTGATAGCCTACATTCACCGAGTCACCGGGGACTCACCACGAGGTAAGCTACTCGAGAGAAAAACCCTGAAAACCGGCAGTAGACATCGGCACAGCCATAAGAATCTCCATCAAAGCCCTTCCGGAGTCTGGAATGTACATGACAAGCTCCGAGGAGAAGGTGAACTCATCCCCTACGACAGACCACCCGAAGTCTTAAAGACCATCCCAGACTTCAAAGAATATGCAGAACTGTTCAACCTCAAACGAAAGGCGGGGGAGAACGCAGTTACATATGCTACCACCCTAAAGGAAGAGGAAGTGCCAAGGACACCAACCTCTCTATCCAAAAGACCCCTCTCTCATGGGATGCTCCTCGTTGAAGGAAGTTCAGACTTCAAGCTTCCGGAGCCGCAAGACGATCAACCACAGCCGTCCCTGTCTTGATAGGAAAGGATCCAAGGATTGAAGAAGCTCGTGATAACCGGAGACCCGTCAACAACCAGACGATAGGGCATCAACACAATACAACTCAAAGGGTCCCAAGCAAGAATGCGACCCAACCACAAGATGCAGATCTGCAACAACAACCGCGAGGAGAACGAGGACTGAAGCCTATACAGGATTCCCAGACTCATCATCTTCGACGAAGTACTGGAACTATTAGACGCCTGAATAAGGAAGGAGCAACCGGATTACCCCGGCCGGATGAGTCTCAACAACTAGAGAGAACACTCTGCCTCCTCGTCTTCGAAAAGCCAATACACGTGTGTCTGCACGAGGGAAGGCAAACTCAACGAGAGGCGCTGATAAGATATCAGAAAACATAGCTGGGGACTTCTCGCCACCGCCGCTCTTCGCTCCACCAAGTACCGATAGCAATACCGGCTGCCACGACCCAAAGGGAAACTTGAAGTACAACAGATGCTCCCTTGTCTCTGCCAAAGCGCTTCATCATCATGGGAAGAGCCTACTCGACCAGAGATGTCCATACAACATGGAACTACCCGCTACAGATCTCTCGAAGGAAGGGAGACTCAAGGGAAGAACTCTAATCAACACTTTTTGCCCACAACCTCAGCGTTAGAGCTACCAACCAAGTACGGTAAACCATATTGTGGAGAAATTATCTTATTTTGGGTCTCCATGGAGCGAACCTACTCTGGAGACAAACAAAGATGTGCTCACGACTACATACCGAATTCGCTGTACGACAACCTTCACAAAAACGAGCAACGCGGAAAATCAGTAAGAGATCTGAATGTAATTTTTTAGACAACTTCTTCCTTCAGGTATATTATGTTATATGCAAAATTTTCATGGCGATCCAATCCGTGGATCAAGAGATATGGCGCCAACATTAGAGCGCACCGAAGCAAGTGGACATAACTTACACATGAAACCAAAACAGTTGCTGCGGAGAGCTCGTGAGGAGTCCTTGGGTAAAATTTATACACAAACTCCGTTTTAATGTCTACAACTTTGTGGTAAAATTTCATACAATAACTCCATATGAGAAATATGGCGTGAACATTGGAGAAAAGAAGAGTTGTCAGAATTTCCTGCGCCAGTAACTTCCGTCGCGAAGAAACCACCGGTTTGAGAAATCCACAAGGGATTTTGGAAAGATTTTCGGACACAATCTTTCTATGTATGTCTCCCAACACATACTAAAATTTCGTACCAATCCACCAAGGGGATTGGGAGATACGACACAAACACTACAGCACACGCGAGACGCGTAATCAGGAATCATGTGCAAGACCACGCCGAGTACTGCGGGAAATCTACGAGGAGCCTCGAAGAGATTTTGGACACAACACTTCCCTGGATGTCTACTACCACGTGTAAAAATTTCGTGGTGATACAACCAGTGAGTCAAGATATATGGCGCAAACATCAGGAGACACGCAAGACGCGAACTGTCGAAATTTACAACGAATAGACTATGGTGCAAAGCTCGTAGCACCGGCATCCACGACGCTACCAAGACCATGGAGCCACACCCCGGGGCGCCACATATCATGGAGCCACACCTCATGGAGAAACACCTCATAAGTGCCGATATCCTCCTGGAACTTCACTACACATTAAAGACGGCAAGAGGGGATACCGAGACGGGACGGCACATGCTCTACACCCAAAAACGGAAGGCGCTCAGATCCACACCAAGGAAAAAGAACACGATCGACTCCCCCGCAATGGACGCGCCCTGCTGGAAAGTACACCACCCAAGCTTGCACCAAAGGCGCTGCTCAGGAAATTGGTTAATTGCATAACCATTCCCCAGGTGGAAATGATCAAGGAGAAACAAGGACTTGATCATGACAAGAAGGAGGAAAAGCTCTCTGCTAAAACGGGTAAAACCTCTCCATTCTTTTCATTTTCTTGGCTAAGACCTAGCCTATGTATGTATTCACATGCATGACACCGGGGACCTCACTAAGCGTAGCGTCCCCTTCCCTAGAAAAGTCACGGCACCGCAAGAGCTTGCGGAGCCACAAAGGTCGTGGCCCATGAAACCTATGGTGCCGCGAATAACTTAATGAATGAATAACACCAGCGACAACACGAAAGTGTGATCTCACCTACACATGGGTTTAGAAACCCTAGGGACTCCTTAGTCGAGAGCATCATCGACCAGAGGACAGACCTGCGAGGCCTGTAGGGGCTACACCCGGAATGCTCCGAACCTCGAGAACACCGTCATCCCGTTAACCAGACACCCTGTTTAGCAGCGTGTATGTACTTACACACGAATTTAATTTTAATCCATACCATGAGACCCTGTGCTAGTATTGAATGGAAAACCACAGACCATTGTCATCACCATCTGAGTGCTTAGCATGAAACATTTATGTTCCACACTAACCAGGGGACTTTCTGTAGATGGTGAAAAAATGAGAGAGGGGCAAGATTGTCAAAACACTC
>JAJJMA010165896.1:0-12839 GCA_023529015.1 Papaver nudicaule | reverse complement strand
ATGTGTTCATTTTGTTGGGCTTCGTTTTAGACTTAAAAGAGTTACTACTATCCTTTTAGCCTATTGGGTTATCATATGATGGCTGACTGGTTATGGAGCTGGAAAGCATAGACATGGCAAACTTTCTTTGGCTGATTTCCATGGAATATGGGTGATTTCCACGTAAACAAAGAAAATATTTTCATAGAAATCCAAGAGATCAAACTGTAAACATATGCTTGGTTACACTTTTCTTTAGTGGAATACCAAAGATGGCCGTTATCAAACTAACCTTAAACCAGAACACCAATTTTCAAGAGCAAAAATGAAATTTAGATTTGATGTTATCTTCGAAATATCACCCATGATCTTAGTAAGATTATAGCTTCGGCACTTTCAGTTCATGTTCATGCATGGAGGGAAGCTGATGAAAACATATTGGACTTATTGAACTATTGAGGTTGGCAAACCAAAGCCCAATACAACTCAGCCCATCGTGTACCAAACATACACTACACTACACAAGTGATAATAAGGGACATGTTGTTTGTTTGGTTCTAAATATTGAGGGATAGCTTGGAAGTCAGCAAGGTTCGTTCACGATAAATCTCAAATAATTCTTTAGATTGGCAGATAATTCTCATGAGACGGGTTGCTGGATGAACTAAATGAAAGCAATGATATTTAACTTTGGTCCCTTCAAAGTATCACCATCTTATAGTAAGAATAGGTTCCGAACAAACCCAACAGGAAGGTAGCAAGTTTGAGTCAAAAAAAAAAAAAAAAAATTGGAAAGTGTAAACTCAGAGTACTTAAAATAAATACATGGCTCTATGACTCTATAGGGATGCGTGATCGCCAGGGCCGGTCCTGAGGGGAAAGCAGGACAAGCCTCACTTCGGGGCATCAAGGCTCAGGGGGCATCAAAAAATTATTTCGCATTTGCGATTATCCTTAAAAAAAGGTCTGGGACTTATTCAAGATTTGTGTGTTGGAATTATTCAAGATTTGTGTTAGAAGTACTTGCATCTTTGCAACTCCATGCACATGTCAAATAAATAGTTTGCAATTCCATGCCGAGGTGGTAGTCAGTAGTTAAGTGAATTTGGAGTTCTAACCCAAATAAATAAAAAGTTCAACACTGTCATAAAATAAGATACAAAAATGGCAATAATTAATCTGCGAAAAACCAAAAAAGTATGGGGTTAAAAGTGTTGTTACGTTTCGGGGGCATAAAAATGTTGTTCGCTTTAGGGCAAAAATATCTCAGGAACGGCACTGGTGATCGCCAGCACAATAAACAGTAGCAACAGCGTGTTCGTCACTATCGCTTTCAAGGTTTCTAGGTTGCATCACGGTTCGCGGTTCACGGATGATGTAGCGCACTTGGTCAGGCCTCAGGCCAAGCTTCTTCACCAGTCTCTTTCCAATACGCTCTTCATCTTCCTCACTTAGCTGATCCAAGTACTTGGGGGGTAGATAAGCATGAGTGCATCGATAATGCGTGCCAATTAGGTACAACATGCACATAGGACCTAAATAGATTGTGCTACAACAACCTACGCCTTCGTTGCCTCCCACTCTACTTTCCTTCCGTTTTATCTTTGGACGAAGATGGACGTTCTTTTCAACAATTTTCCTCGCAGTAGAAAATATCTCAGAGAAGAACATAGAAGTCATGTCTGCACACACACACACACAGAACCCTAAATAAATTGTACAAGAAAAAACGAAACGAATTTTACAAACCAGAGCTATCCCATCCTAAGGCCAACATCAGCGAACAGAGACACAAAGAAAGATTACCTGGGATTGGAGCTCTAAGTCGTAAACTATATCTGATCGAGTTTTCTTCTTGTCTAACGTTTTTTGTTCTCTTCTCGGCTCTGCTTCTTTTTGTTGGCACTTTAGTTCATGGAAGGAATTGAAACTGATGAAAATATATTGGACTTATTGACTGATTGATGTTTGAAACCGAAGCCCAACCCAAATAAAACTATGTGCCAAACTGGCACAAGGATAACTTGTGAACTTTAGTTCTTAAGGGCCACTCACTTTTCCGTTTCCGAGTCGAGTTCAGTTAGAAATTGCAAAGCTATCCCTTCGGGTTCGACACTATTTTTTTGGGTTTTACCCGCTTGTTTGGATCTGACTCGGAATCGGTAAATCTCACAGGAAAATAACTCATATGACCAGTAGGGAATCTTACACATACAATGCTAGATATGCAGATACAAGAGATGCTAACTATACTATCACACCGTCCCTTCGGGGACATCTGATAAAATTGGAACGAAACTATACTATCATACCAAACTTCAGCAAGACCTTTGGGTATCAACTATCAAGGTTAAAGAGGAAAGAATGTAAATCAGATTTTATATATCAAGAAAGTATTTCATTGATTAGGATTTTGTTAGCACATTTAGGATTTAGAATGTTGTCATTATTCTCGTACATAATTAGAGATTACATTATTTTCTTTTGTAACATTTTGGAATTTTACCATTACTCGATGATAACTTTATAATTTTAGTTTGAAATTGTGTCATGATATGATGCGTGATACTTCTTGGTGTCTGATTTGTTAGACATAAGATAAATCCAAATGCATGTCGAAAAGTCATCAACAATTGTTAAGAAAAAAAAACATTTACTACACAAAGAAGGCTCGCATATTTTCCGTGAAGGCAATGTTGTAGCAGATCTTTTGGCAAAACATGGAGCTTCAGTGGTTTCTACTTGATGGAATCAACCTCCCAATTTTGTGAGATACAAGCTTGGTGTAGACAGATCCAGTCTGCCAGTTTACAGATTTAAATGATTGTATTTTCTTTTTTCTCGCTTTGCTTTCTTTGCTTATTTTATTTTCCTTCTCTGTATCTCTGAGGTCAGGCCTAGCCCCCCTCTTTCTTTTTTGATGATTTTAATAAAATTCTTCCCAGTGTGGCCAAAAAAAATAAAAATGCATGAACTAATTGAAATTTCTTAGTATTTCTCGAATTACTTGATTTATAAGTTAAACGAGGTTGCTTAGTTTGTGGATATCCTTCACATAAATGATTTTCAGTAGTCCTTACAAAGCTAAATTTATTAGCTAAAATTTTGAATCGTAAATCTGATGGGTGACCAAGGCGTCAGCACCAAAGATCGAACTATCTCAAATTTTACCATTACTAAAAAATAATTTATGTGAAGTATGGCCACGGGCTAAGCAACATCGTTCAACTTATAAATCAAGTAATCTAAGAAGTAATAAAAATTTCCAATTAGTTCATGCAGATATTTGGGGTCTTTTTTCTGAACGTTCACTCGGATGTATCATTTGTTTAACAAATCAGACACCAAGAAGTATCTCCCATATTTCTTTCGATCATATCATCACACAGTTTCGAACTAAAATTACAAAGTTATCATCTGTATAATGGTAAAAAATTATTCCTCAATTACAAAAAATTTGTTCCGACAACAGGACTAAATTTCTAACTAGTGACCTGCAAGAATGGTTTCATACCAATGATGATCTTCATCAACGTAGCCGTGTAGCTACTCCTCAACAGAATAGTGTTGTGGAGTGCAAACATCAACACTTACATGCACAAAATGGTGAATCACATAATACATCTCAACATCTTGTACCAATTATCACTGTTGAACAGTAAAATTGCTATATGTCTATTCTTGAATCCGGTACTTCAAGAAGTTTGTCTTCTTGAATCTTCACAGAAATAACCACTCAATCCGCTAATTTTACTGATAACCGCTAATTTCTCGGTAATGTTTCACGTTTTTCTAATTTTTCTTGGATCGTTGATATTGGTGCATCTAACCATATATGTTATTCATCCAAGTAATAACATTACAACCGTCTCCATTTTCTTTATTCCAGATGAAATAACCACTCAATCCTATTCTATTCATTTGTTTTACTGAAAACTAGATGTGCAAATAAGTCATATAAGACCCGTCGTCGGATGAAAGAATAAACCATGATTGATACGTTGATACCACCATAATTAGTATACGGTTGATATCATTTGGGTGATCCAATGGTCCATAATGGGTTAGCCGATTTTGTCTTATATAATTTAGTATCAACCATATCAATTTTTGTATTAGTGTGAGCGCATAATCTATTTGTTAAGATTATGAACTCGCAATCAATACCGCAGCATACATGTGAGTGCGATACAATAATGATATCAATAGATATAACTTTCAAGGATACCAGTGCGTGCTAGCAGCAAGCGTAAGCGTATAACAATGGTAAACATGCTCATTATGCCAAGAGTTTGCATATAAGGGTATTTTAACTGGATCCACACGAGATGATTGACTACGGAATCATCATGCTTGGATTGATTATAAGGTGTAAATGTTAAGACGATCATATGATATGCTACAAATCTGATATAAAATGACTTATAATACGTAAGCCAATCGTATACAAATGATAACAAAGTTCATCTCAACTCATGAATGAGTATCATTGAAGGGATAGAGGTTATTACTTTATGATTCATCAAACTTACATGTGTGTGTTTACTTTTCTCTCAACTAGACTAAGATGAGCTCACAACAAGACTTTCTCTCTCCTATCCTAGCTCTGGGATGATTTTTTCTCGACCCCTTGCTGAATGGATGGAGTCGTGTATTTATAGATTTGAGATAGATTCACTGTTCATTGACCTAATCCCGTACGGCCTTAATGGATGCGCTTTGACTGGTATGCGTTCCTTGTGGATCTCCGCGCGGTCTGGTGGACCACGTTCAATCTCACGATAATACTTGGTTGTGGTTATGCCACGTCTTCACCGTAAAAATATCCGTTGGCAATAAATGCCACTGCCACTTCTCAACCACCTCTGGGCGGTCCAATCACGTCCAGCCTGGTCTGTCCTCATCTTGACCGTTGATTTCAAATCGTCTCGAGATCTCGTAAAGTGGCTTTTGGTTCCTCTGCGGTGTATGTTGTGGTAGCGTGCCATGTTACTTGCGCCTTGAGATCTTGCTACGTGTTCGGTGACAAATGTGTTATTACAGTTTGCCCCTTTCTTTTCGAATTCTACTGAGGGTAGAATTGGAATGAAAATCAGATCTTTCCATATTCCCACGTTTGTCAACCGCTCCTAGATTTGTGGGGTAATGGACTTCAATGCTACTATAAATATTTGAGAAGAAAAGAAGTCAAAGCAACTTTATTCTTTTTCCTCCTTCTTTTTCTCTGCCTCCTTCTTTTTCTCTTTACTTTCTCCGAAAAATACACCAAACTGCCATTACTTCGCCTGCAACTGTACCTCGTCATCTGCCAAATTTTTGACTGTTGTTGTCGCAACTGTTATCTTCTCCAGGTACTTTGTTTCCTTCTTCCTCATTTATTTCTATTTGTCTTCAATTCTTGCTTTTATTATTGGTCTACTGGTGGTTCTTCTTTATATTTTCCTTCATCATGATTGATTGTGACTGGGATGCTTCATATGACCGGAACCCTAGTTGACTGCTAAAATTATAGTTTTGGGTTAGTACTATTAGGGTTTTTACCCATATTATCCTTTGCTCCTGCCATGGACATGTGTGTTTGACTGAATCCACCGTATTATCTTATGCGTGCCTGCGAGTGTGCGTCTGGATGTAATGCTTTGTAGTTTGCATGTTGTCGTGTTTGAGGGATTTGGGGTTATGATGGGTAACATATGTTCGAAACAAAGTATGTATACATACTTGAAAAAGGAGGGGTACCGAAATACTACCAACTTTTCGTTTTGGCTCGTGAGTCTTATGGTTTAAGTCTGGACGATCTCAGAAATCAATATCCAAACTTATAACTGGAGTTGTTAAACCTCGACAAAGAGTACTTTGGAGTCAACTCGACAGTTATGCAATAACGTACTACTTGGTGCTTTAATTATAAATCAGAGTTATAATGCGATAAGTAAAAGCACACAAGACACCAGAGATTTTTTTAACGAGGAAACTGCCTTGCAGAAAAACCTCGGGACCTCGTCCAGTTTGAACACCGCCCAGTACAAACTGACTACAAACACTAGCCTACTATAAGAGTTCGGTCTGGGATGTAGCAGAGACCAACTCAAGCCCTCCAAGCGAATTGGCTATTTTCGCCTTCCTTACGTCTCTAGATCCCCCACAGATCGTCACGCACTTGATTCCCCCAGTTGACGTCCTTTACAGGCCTAGGAGTTGCTTTGACCGCTGTCAAAGGCTTGTGTCAGCAATACTGGCTTTTCAACCAAACTGTTGACGTATGGTGTAACTGTCCTCTATCAGTTTAACACACATAAGATGACTTCCTTCGGATTGTTAAATCCAGGTCATACGGAAATCTTTTTCTTGAATCGGGGCTGACACGCAAACCAAGTAAGCAATGCCCAATTCGAATCTACCTCAGTTATACACGAAGAACCACTTAAGGAAATTGTATAAGGAGCTAACTAGGTCTTACAACACCGAGTGCAGTCGTGCGTTGCTACCTTTCCAACCTTTACGTAACTTAACTAGTTCTTGAATAGCCGTATAACAGAAGAGACGAACTTTAGAACAGACAAGAACTAAGATAGGTTACTGAGGTTACAGGTTAATCTGATCAACCACAAAGGGATCAATCTACCTGTGCTTCCCAACTCTCAAGAGAAGTCTTTATAGTTGTAGGGAGTTCCCAGAGGAGCTGCAACCTATAGAGGATGACTATACCACAACAAGCATTCACCGAAGTGAAAAGAGTTTACGCTACCTTCCCTAAGGACCTTCACGTATGCTTGATGCTTGCGGTATTTGTCCGTAGACACCTCTATTTATAGCACTCAATAAGATAGGTTGCTTTGGAATAAAGCAATCAATTACTTGTCCCACAAGTTAGGGAAACCCTAAACTTGGCAACAAAGTATAAGAATTAATCTCAATTTGGATTCCTTTTAGAATTATCTGCCAAGTGTTTTGTTAGCTCAAAAACACTTCAAGATAGAAATCCAACAGACCAGAGATAATCTTATCTTATTGACTCATTGAGGATCGTTAGATGGAACACAAAAGATATTCTTTATAACCAAGTCCATCTAAGAGATAAAGGAGTTTGCAATTTGACTCATAGTGAAAATCTGAAAGAATCTTCACTAAATCCGACACCAGGCAGAATGACCGACATTCAGGTTCGTGTACTGGTTCGCGAAATGTTCAGCCATTCGAACTCAGAAGAATTCCGAGTTTTTTGTTTTTTGCGCGGTTGTTGGCCGTTCTTCCTGCTGTATGATTTCATGAAATCTTTCCGCTGGAAGTACTGGGCTGAGCCAGAACTTAGACGTGAGAACGTCCTCAGCTGTGATCCATGGACTCTTTGCTCAAGAGTACTCCTTTAGATTCATCCATATCCAACTAACAGTTTACAAGAAAACCATTGTAATGGACACATGGCACTGAATCTGTCTCATACATTCTTGTACTCACAGTAATTTGTGGGATCAAATACTGGTCATGACACAAGGCCACGTTACACAAGAATACGATCTCAATCGCTATTATCACTACTAAAGTAATCGACTATTTCGAAAGAATAGAGAAAGTAGAATAGAAGAATATCCATAAAGTCATAACTCCTACTAACCTTTTATCGATGAAGAATAATTGATGTCTTCTTTTTCTTCACAGTCTTCGTCTTCAAGGTCTCTACTACTTTGTCTATATCCCAATTCCGAAATCTAAACTCTAGTAGGCTAAATCAAGAATTGAGTTTTGACACCTAAAACTGACAACTAGCTTGACATACCAACGCTAGTGGGTTTGACTGGACAATGCCCTAACAATACTTAGCCATGTTACTCATCATAAGCCCAAATTCTTGTTTTTCGTAGTTTATCTCATACGGGTATATTATCCACTGCATATCTCCTTTCACTCCTTTGTCTTTTAACCCCGCGGTTGCTTGCTTGTACATCTAGTCATGTCTTCTCGTGGGGATGAGAACCCACGCCCGCACAAAACTCCCCGTGACCGTAGTCACCGTACAGAAGATAGGCCCAGACATCCTCCCGACCCACACCGTGGAGATCATTCTCGAGATAAACATAAGGATGGACGTTCCCGCGATGACTCCAGGAGAGACAAACCCCGTGGAGATGACCGAAGTGAACCTCGTCGTTCTCGTGAGGATTCTCGCCAAGATCAATCCCGTGGAGGAGGCAATAAACACAAATCTCATGATGAGCAGCGGCCTCCCTTAGATCGTGGTTCGAAACTTCCCATTAAGTCTCAATCGATCCCAGCAGATGATCGATCGCATGCTATTACAAAAACTGGTCCATCTCGAGATGAGAAGGAGTCTCATCCTCGTGTTGTTAGTAAATCTTATAAGGACGTCCGTATAGCTCCGTCTGACGTGAATGAAGGGGTTGAGGGGGTCCTTAAATCAAATGTTGGTTCGCGAAAAAGTGCGCGCACTTCTTCCAAGACTTCTGGTAAAGTTTCGTCCGCAAAGCTTCCCAGTCCTCCTGGTGAAAAAGCTTCTTCAAAGAGTAAACCATCAAAGGGGTCGTACGCTGTAAAGGAAGAACGATACCCTGAGATTGTTATCAAACCTGAGAATTTTTCCTTCAAGCATTGCGATATTGAGGATATCAAGAAGAAGTTTGGGCTGGAGAAATTCGAGGCTAACTTTTACGGTGGGGGTGACGTGCTGACTCTTGATATGATCAAGAATTACCAGTATGATGATACCCATCTTTTGACCACAATCGGTGCGTTGGCTGCGGGTTTTAGGATTCCTTTGTATGATTCCAATGAGACGAACCACTTCATTTATGATGTGTTGTTTGGTCGTAAGAGAGAAGGGTCCGACTGGCGCCATGTTTCTACTTACACGGGTAGCTTTTGGCTAGTGCTGACCGAGTGCGCATGTCGTAGTGACAAGGAGACCAAGATAACCTCATTTAAGCCTGACTTTTCTGAACATGAAGTTTTACACACCTGAGAACTTCAAGAAGACCTATGTAGACTATATTTCGTCTACCGCTCGGGTAAAATGGAGTGTTGGCGTGAAAAGGCGCGTTCTGACGCCGAAACAAATCCATAAGGGTGAGGTGCGCTTGCTTAGTGATATTGATGGTAGTAAAACCAAAGGCATTTCCAAGAGTGATAAGGTGCGTGATGATCATGACTATGTCTGGTACAGCACTCCTGTGGAAGTCATCGGTCCCTGGGAAAATGGCTTTAGCAAGGAGAATCCTGACCTTCCTCGCCCGCGACAACCCAAACAATACCGAGATAAAGGATACTGTCCTTACGCACTGAGATTGAAGGATTTTCCCAAAGATATTGAGAAGTTTAGCATTCTCGAGCATGGTTCGGTTGTAGCGGCGTCTAAGAAGCGAAAGGTTGCTGCTTCTCATACTCATGTATGGCTTTCTTTAATTTCTACGTTTCTTTATTTAGGGTATAGATTCCCCGTGCTGACTGCTCTTCCTCCTAGGTGAGTAAGAAAAAGAATGTTGCATCTGAATCTTCTTCTGAAGATGCGAAGGAGGATAACCCGTCTTCGAACTCTGCCACGGAAGATCCCTCTGGTGAAGAGCAAGGTGATGACGAGGAGTCTAAAGAGCAAGGACGAGAAAAAGAGCATAGTCGTGGGATACGGACCGTGAATCATCTAACTCTAAAGATCTGGATCAGCATGGTTCTGAGGTGGACTCCCGCATAGCAGACGAAGGTATGGGTGATAGTGAACGGAGTTCTGATCCCCATGTCACTTCGCGCTCTACTTCTTTAGAACGTGAAGTTACCCCCCAGCACGGACATTCCCGTAAGATGTATCAGTTTCTCCTTCCATTCCTTAAATGGATGAAAGACATTATGGTGCGGAGGATGATATTGATAATTGTGCCTATGTTTCAGTTCAGGGCAACATCGATCAAGATGCTACTGAGGGAAATCGCGAGGATCTTACTCAAGATGTCATCGAGGTGCATAATGACGTTCTTCGCGGAAATGCTGACCATACTCAGACTAAGTCTATTTCTTTTAACGCGAGAGGAGAAAATTATTTTTCCGCTACTGATGACATACTTGCGGACTTCGAGTTGGGATAAGCATGTTAAAACGCGGCATACCATTCCGCAATTAGCTACTGGTGAAAAAGCCTCTACGTCGACTATGGTTCTTAACTATCAGTAATATGCTCCCCATTCCGGTGTGTGCATGAACGTTGATGTCGAGGAGTTGTTGACTTACTTGTCTGATGATGAAAGAGGATTTGCTTGGTCTAGAGCAAGGGGCTATCTCTCGATTCCGTCTTCGTCTTCCGCAGTAGTTGTAGGGGAACCAGATATTAGTACCCGTATTCGTAGTCAGACCGCCACTGCTCCTTTTGAGGATGTGCGTAATAGCTGGGGACGCAGTTCTAGTGATCCAGGGAGTGCTTCTCTTACAGCTGGCTTGGACCTTAACCTTAGTGTCAAAGAAATGATACTTATTCCCTCAGATGAATCTCATCGCGGTAATTCACTTGTCTTCTTTTATTATTCTGCAGATCTACTGCGCATCATGCTGATGACATTTATCATTTTTCAGTTGATGAAATATCAGTACAGCTGCTGCATGCTATATAAGTATTTCAGGTTCAAGTCTATCCAGTTGGGATTTTTGTTTGTTGATGAACGGGAGGAGTTAAAGAAAGCCCGTGCCCAAATTAGTGAGTTGAAGAGGAATCTTCTTGAGGCCGGTCCCGTTACTCCTGAGGTTGACAAACTGACAGAATCTAACACCAAGCTGTCCGAAGAGAATGCGTCGTTGCTTAAGGATCTTGAGGATCTTCGCGCTCAATTGACTTCTAAGCAAGGTACGACTCCTATTCTTTTCTCCTTTCCATCTTTATTTTGAGTCTGGTTCATTACCTGAAGTATCCCCCCTGCTGACTAGGGGCGGGTGTGAGCGAAATTCAATCTCTTCGCGAATCGATTAACAGGTTTCGTAATCAAAATAAACAACTCGCACTTGAATTAGTAAACGTGAAGCTTAGGTATAATAAGCAAAGTGATGTAGTAAAAGAGTACAGAAATGCTTATTACGATGTTGAACGTAAAGGGCTTAGGGCGCTCGCGGATTATAGAGCTTATGAGAAAAAGGCAGAGGCTGAGTTATCCTGGAAAACCTCTACCTTGGCTGATGTGTCCCGCCAACTTTCTGAATTACGTGAACATCTTACCAGCCGCACTCCTGACTCTGACCGGGTTACTATTGTGGAATTGCGTACGCAAGTATCTCAACTTTCCCGTGAAAACCTTAGTTTTAGGGATGAGTTTGACAATCTCAAAGTTGAATTGAACTATGCTAGACGCACTATTGATGAGTTAACTTCGAGGAGACTTGATGATGAAATGTCATGTGCTAAATGGAGATGCGCGGTGAAAGGAGTCTATAACGAGAATGTCCGCATTGAACATGAGACTCTTTTGCACAAGTCAGATAGCTAATTTGCAGTCCCTTAATGATTCTCTTGAAGGATCACTTGCTAAAATATCGGGCGATAATTATGTTCTTATTGGAACCAATGAGGCTTTATCTGTAAATCTCAAGGGTAATCTTGTTACGGGTGGAGCCCCATCATCGTTTTTTCCTGTTTTCGTGTTTCATCTCCCCACACGTGTTTCAATTTTCGTCTTTTTTGTTTTTCCAGGTCTGGAGGAAGAACTTCGTACTGCGGGCGCCCAGAACACTGAGTTACAAGGGAAGTTAGTCGAAGCAGAGAATCAGCGCGCTAATTTGCAGACTTTGGCGAACTCTTCTGAACTTCGCGCCACCAAAGATGAGAAGAATGTGTCCTTGCTTAAGCATAAGATTACGGAGGTGACTTTTGCTGTGCGCCTTAAATATGTTACCAAAGTGAACAGTCTTTATGATGAAATCCAAAAATCTACTGGAAAGGATTATCCCAGACTGGAGATTCCCGTGCGTCCTGATCCGCAAGCTACTCAGTCTTCGGCTTCTGTGGCTTCGGTTGCTCAACTGCCCTCTGGTTCTCAGGATGTTGCGCCCTCTTTGTTTGCTTTTACTTTCTGAATTTCCCATACCTTCTGGCTTTGATGATTGTTTTTGATTATCCCCTCTGAACTTTCTGGTGCTGCATCTTTTTGTGGTGCGCACGAGTGTAATCATATATTTTGTAAATTGTGGTCAATCATCAATACTTTTGAGTTTCTTTAAGTTGTTGCGCGTTTTGACTCCTTTCTTGCCCCTGTTTGAGGAATGGTATTGCCAGGTTTGTGCTCTGGAAAGGCCTTTGCTTAAGCAAAAATTGTTCTTCTTGGCTTATGATGGGTAACATATGTTCAAAACAAAGTATGTATACACTTGCCCCTGTTCCTCATCCTAAGCCAAGGATCGTACTTAGTTTTTATCCTTTTTATTTAAATCAATACTGACTTTGCCCCAATCAAGTATTGCAAATGTTGGTTGTTCCCGTGCGGGACGATACTGACTTTTCCCCAGTCATGTATCGCAAACTTCTTTGAGACCTTTGTGCGGACCAATACTGACTTTGCCCCAGTCAAGTATTGCAAAGGTTGGTGGAACCCGTTCGGGACGATACTGACTTTGCCCCAGCCATGTATCGCAAATTGCTTTGAGACCTTTGTGCGCACCAATCCTGACTTTGCCCCAGTCAAGTATTACAAAGGTTGGTGATTCCCGTGCGGGACGATACTGACTTTGCCCCAGTCATGTATCGCAAATTGCTTTGAGACCTCTGTGCGGATCAATACTGACTTTGCCCCAGTCAAGTATTGCAAAGGTCGGTGATTCCAGTGCGGGACAATACTGACTTTGCCCCAGTCATGTATCGCAAATTGCTTTGAGACCTC
>JAJJMA010165875.1:0-11950 GCA_023529015.1 Papaver nudicaule | reverse complement strand
CTTGACATACCAACACTTAGTGAGGTTGACCGAGCCATGCTCTAACAATCTCCCCCTTTGTCAATTTCAGTGACAAAAACTCTTTACATAGATGAACGAGAAATTTCAAACCTAAGTTCTACGCTTCGAGTTCTTCTACTTAGCTTAACAGCACACCAATAGTACCTGCAAAATATGTCAGTCTGCAAACAATATATGTACTATTGAAAAATACTGATAACCAATACACTTACTCCCCCTGAATGTAAGTTCGGATGTCTATCAATCTCCGACGTATTGTTATCACCTGTAGCACAACGCGAAAGTCTACAATGCTAGTAACATCAAGTGTTACTCCCCCTTAGTTCATGCTTTCATTCATTATTCAATATACGCGCAGGCATTTTTCTCCCCATATGACACTGCTTTGTCAAAGACCAAGCACTGACCGAAGTCAAGCTATCAATATTTCTCCCCCTTTTTGTCAAAAATAATTGACAAAGGGTCTCGAAAATATCTGGGTACGAGATAAATGCTCAAGTTCAGAGAACTCGATTCAACATATAAGAATGATCGCAATCACACGGGTTAACATTTCGACAAGTTACACAAAATATATATATATGATAAGCTCAAGCAACCTGTCAGGAAATACAAAAGATATAAGCAGATAACAATTATATTACCTATATATTCCACAACCACGCTCCCCTAGAGATATATTTTTATTAAGCACAAGTTCACAAAAGAACTCTCCCCCATTGGTTGTCATTCCCTCAGACATGAGAACAACGGAACAGTCTTTACCATAGAAAGACTTAGACTTGGTTTTGGGTTTTCGAACACGTCCGTAGTCATACTAGATTATACCAAAACCATTGATTTATGCGTATACTATAACTCCTAGTCAAAAAGACACAAGGATATCCAATAGTATTGTGACTAGCATAAAATCCATATCCTCCTTACATAGTTATACTCATACCTGCAACACAATCGTTAGTACAAAGATAACAACCACAAACATAAGGAGGCCAATGATATCAAGATATTAAAACAAATAAAGATCAGCTCCATAGGAGATAAAAGAATTATCTTGATAACCTGTAACATATATTCGTTAATGAATAGGAAATATTATATCAAAATGTTGCGAAAGCACACATTCACACCAATTTTTAATTTTTCTAATATTTCGAAAAAAAAATTTAATACTTGAAATAAAAATGCACAATCTCAATATTCAATTGTTCCCAATAGATTAGACAATCCATTTTTTTTCGACAAAAAATATATTTATTAGAATTCATTAATGTGATATCAAGACAAAGAATCTTTCGAAATAGAACATGTGTATAATATTAATTTCGAAATTATCTTCATAATATATATTCTTCGATTATAATTCCACAAATATCTCATTTGCATTAACACATGATTATATTCTTTGATGAAAAATAGTCTAAAATACTTATCACGATATCCTGCTAGATTTACAATAATACTTAGCTAGATACGAGGTGTATTTTTGCTAAATAAATTAACTAGGAAGGCACATAATTACTTATACTAAAATAGAACAAGAATTAAATCTCAAATATAATTCTCTTTTCTAGTATATAATGTCAATTAAGACAAATATTTCATAGAAGGAAACCAAATCTAATCTAATGACTCTTAATTAGTCAAGGATGACCAAGTGGGTCAAAAGGAACACCAAGCCTTAAGTGATGAAGGAAATACGTCCAAACATGTCCAAAAACACGTTTTCCATGTTTAGGTTTCGAAACCTAACTTTATGTTTGTTAGAATTCGGAACCTACTTTTCGTCGGCAAATATGAATATTGTTTTGCACATAACTTCTTTATTCTGTATCAGAATCAGGTGATTCTTGGCTCAATTGAATCGTCTCTTCAAGAGCTATACATTGAAGACAAGTTGTTAGAGCATTGCTCGATTGAACCCACTGATGTTGCTATCTCAAGTCAGTTGTCAAGTTTATGAGACAAAAACACAATCCTTGATAAGTTTACTCTACAACCTCGGACTAGGATAGTTTTAGGTAATCGAGACGAAGACTGATGAAGACGAAGACCGAAGCTTACTACTTGATAAATCATAACGTCCTCGCTAAAGGTTAGAAAGGTTTTTTCCTTTCCGTATCGTATTTACCATTTCTATCATACCAATAGTCTATGATGTTGTTATATGATCCGAAGGTATTCTAGGATTTTCGCCTTTGCATTTGTCATACTTGTGATAATATGTATAGGTAGAGTATGTTGAATTGTCTCTTGAAATGACCCCAACGGTGAACGCGTACATGTGTTGCTTTTGGCATTTCAGAGAACGAGCAAAGTCTGTATGAACGCGTTCATGAACGCATACATACAAGTTCAAGAATTTTCCTGAATTCTCCTGAACTCTATTGACTACTCTATGAACGCGTACATATAAGCCATGCAAAAACTTCCAACTTCCATATCTTGAAGTTTTCGGTCTAGGCATGATTAGTTCTCGGACTTGTCATTACTTGGCCCATGGAATTCAACAACTTAATCCAAGCGATGTTCAAACATGATTTGGACCAGAAGTCGCAAACCTTCAATCAAGGTTGAGTCTTCTCTAACTTTTGGCCTTGTCCAAAGTTACATGAAGATTGAGAATGGGTAATCAAGCTATGGACTTTCTTAGTTCCGGAACTTGCTTGAGCCCTGCTCAAAGTTGCTTAAACATTAAGCAAAGTCCTCCCTTGGTGATCACTTTAAATAGATGACCTTCTGCAAGTTACAATCTCAATCCTCTACACATTTGTGTATCCTTGCATAAAGGTTGGTCGTCATCTCGAAGTCCTTTTGGACTACGACTATTGAAAGACTTCACTTGAGGATCGTGAAGCACAGGTCGGAAGTAAAATTCCATCATGTATCTAGGGTCGATTGAATATTTTCAATCTTATCACGACCAATATTTGTTAGAATCTTCGTAAGGTAGATCTTGAATCGTAAACCCTAGAAGTTCCCAACGCAAATTCACGAACTAGGTTTCATACTAAGTTCGTCACGCGTTTGGAGGTAAAGTTGTTTAGGCTAGATCAATAAGCCCTATTCAACATATCGATTTCCATTAACCTTGACTTTAAGTCTAAAGGAAATCACAATCGTATTCTTGTTTGATTACTTGGATACTTTTAGGCGTCCTGTTAGAGGTAGGGTAGCGCTAGTCTTCACGAAGGGAAGTGGAGCAACTCCTAGGCTTGTAAAGGACGTCAGCTAGGGGAATCAAGTACGTAGGCTACTGCGGGAGCCAAGAGACCTAGGAGCACATTGGTAGCTGAATTGCTTGTAGGGTGAATTCAGTCTCGATACAGTCCAGTCCGAAGTCTAAGAGTAGGCTAGCGTCTGTATACCGTTCATACTAATGGTGTTCACATCTGGACGAGGTCCCGGGGTTTTTCTGCTAGGTTTGCAGTTTCCTCGTTAACAAAATTCCGGTGTCTTGCATTACTTTTCCCTTCCGCATTATATTGTCTCTGATCTATATAATTGAAGTAATTTCAAGTTTGTTGATTCATAACCTTTGAGTGAATCCATCTCTATTGAGATCTACAAGGACTACGTTCTTGTTAGGGTTCGGTTCTCTGAACTATACTCAGGTTGTTGTTTGAATATTGATTTGTGAGATCGTTCAACCAACCATAATCAACTAGGTTCACGAAACTAAAGTTGGTGGTGTATCTCGGTATCCCCGCTTTTTCACAAGTATTATTGCCAACTACTTAAGAATTATTCCTTCAAGCATTTATATTGTAATTACAATAACCTCAATCATAAAATATACTTCCTCCGTCCCACATAAATTGAGCTAGTTGGGATTTGCACAATTATTAAGGCAAAGAAGAGAGAGATTTTTTTTCTTCATGTTTACCCTCAACTATTGTTATTATCCTACCTCCACTCTCTCTCATGGGACCACTCTTCTTTTGAATTAGAAAAGGTAGTTTTGAAAGTTCATGACATAAAATAGAACTAGCTCAATTTATGTGGGACAAAATCAAAATAGAACTAGCTCAATTTATATGGGACGGAGGGAGTATATCACAGAAACAAAAATGCAAGATAACAAAATAAATCGAAATACTTACAGTAACTTCATGGGATCTCTTCATGGAATATTCAACATAGTATGTGCTCAGTCACATGTGTTACCTCACCATCAAAGAGCACAGTTGGTGAGGATACACATTCCAACACACTCAAGTTGTGCTAACGGGAGAAATTTCTTGCTCACACCGAGTGACAGAACCAGAACTGTCTAATACTTGTGACTCATCACTAACCTTAGAACCTTGCTTCTTCTTCTTATTCTTCCTCCGTTTCTTGTTTAATTTTGATTTGGAGTCATCATTGTCACGATGAGCAGAACCCGAACACTCTTTCGAAAGTACCACGAACTTCTTAACACATTCAGTGACAGTTTTGGTGATGAACTGAGTAACGTCTTCTGAAAGATTCTTAGGGGACAAATTGGACATGGGTTTTGTTAGGGCATTGTCCGGTCAAAACCACTAGCGTTGGTATGTGAAGCTGGTTGTCAGTTTTAGGTGTCAAAACACAATTCTTGATTTAGCCTACTAGAGTTTAGATTTTGGAATTGGGATATGGACTAAGTAGTAGAGACCTTGAAGACGAAGACTGTGAAGACAAAGAAGACATCAATTATTCTTCATCGACAAAAAGTTAGTAGGAGTTATGACTTTTATGGAAATTCTTCTATTCTACTTACTCTATCTTTCGAAATAGTCGGCTACTTTAGTAGTGATACTAATAGAGATTGAGATCATGTTCTTGTCTACATGACCATGAGTTATGTTGGTATTTGTTCCCACGAATACTAAGTTTCCAAGAATGCATGAGATAGATTTGATACCATTTGTCCATTGCAATGGTTTGTTTGAAAATCACTTGTTGGATATGGGTGAATCTAAAGGAGTACTCTTGAGCAAGAGTACAGTGGATTATAGTTGAGGGCGTATAACACGTCTAAGTACTGGTCCAGCCCAGAACTTCCAGCGGATCCAAGTTAAACCCTAATCTGGAAAACGACGGTTCCCGAACCGTACGGTGAACTGAGACTCAGAATTTCTCCTGAGTTCCAAAGTATCAATTTGTACACGTACTAGTACGTGAACCTCAGATTCGATGCATTTGGTCGTGATTCAGATGGACGGTTTGCGAACCGCCCAAGGTGAATATTCTCTGGGATTTTCACACGGGTTAAACTCTGACTCCTTTATCTCTTAGTTGGACTTGGTTATCACGAAATATCTTATGTGGTCTGTCTAACGGTTCTCAATGTGTCAATAAGATAAAGATTATCTCGGGTCTGTTGGATATCTATCTTGAAGTGTTTATGAGCTAATAAAACACTTGGCAGATAAATGTTAAAAGATTTCCAATTGAGATAAATCTCTGTTTACTTGGTTTGCAAGTTAGGGTTTCCTAAACTTGTGGGACAAGAAACTAGTTTCTTTATTCCAAAGCAACCTATCTTATTGAGTGCTATAAATAGAGGTGTCTAAGGACGAAAACCGCAAGCATCAAGCATACGTGAAGATTCCTTTTGGAAGAGATCGTAAAACTCTTTTCACTTCGGTGAATGCTTGTTGTGGTATAGTCATCCTCTATTAGGTAGCAGTTCCTCTTGGGATTTACCTACGACTATAAATACTTCTCTTGAGAGTTGGGAAGCACATGTAGGAGATTGAGACCTTAGTGGTTGAAATCGGAGTAACCTGTAACCTTGGTAACCTGATCACGTTCTTGTCTATTCTACGGTCCTTCTCTTCTGATATAAGGCCATTCAATAACTGATACGTTACATACAAGGTTTGAAAGGAAGCAACGCACGGCTGCACTCGGTGTTGTAAGACCTAGTTAGCTCCAGTTGTATAAGTTTCTTAAGTGATTCTTCGTTTACAACTGAGGTAGAGACAAGTTGGGCATAGTTTACTCGGTTTACTTGTCAGCCCCCGCTTGTAAGTAGATTTCCGTATGACCTGGAGAAATCCGAAGGAAGTCACTTTGTGTATGTCAAATTGATAGAGGACAGTTCAAACATACAATTGATAATTGAGGTTGCAAAGCCGGAATTATTGACACAAGCCTTTAACAGCGGTTAAAGCAACTCCTAGGCTTGTAAAGGACGTCAGCTAGGGGAATCAAGTGCGTGACGATCTGTGGGGGATCTAGAGACGTAAGGAGTGCGACAGTAGCCAATTCGCTTAGAGGGCTTGAGTTGGTCTCTGCAACATCCCAGACCGAAGTCTTATAGTAGGCTAGTGTTTGTAGACAATTTGTACTGTGCGGTGTTCAATCTGGACGAGGTCCCGAGGTTTTTCTACAGGTCGTAGTTTTCTCGTTAAAAAAATCTCTGGTATCTTGTGTGCTTTACTTTCCGCATTATATTCTCTGATTATAAAATTAAAGCAAACACAAGAAGTACGTTATTAATAAACCTGATCGTTGTCCCCAATCCATCCATTGGATTTACCAAGACCCTGTCTTGTGTCGGACTGATCCTTTGAGATCCAAACTCAGGTTAACAGATCTGGATATTGATTCTTGAGATCGTCCAGATCTGACCATAAGTCTCACGAGCCCAAACGAAAAGTTGGTTGTATTTCGGTACCCCTGCTTTTTCAGGTTTCGCAAACAATGGTCTTTCTTTTCTACCAAACCATGTAGAATTTGAAGAAGAATCATTTGAACATTTGACTTTCTGGTTAACAAAAGAGTCATTCTTTTTCCAAGACGGTGCATCAGATCTTGTATTCTCTCTAGTAAAATCTCTGCTATAATATTGACGATTATAAACGGGATTTGACGAGCGATGATAACGATCTGAATTACCGAAGGAAGCATAATTATCTCTTTTACGAAATCTGCATCCTCTTTGCAAGTGACCTTTATTTCCACAATAAAAACAACATTTAGCGGCATAAGGAATGTGATGCACATTTTTACGTTGTTGGGGTACCTCTTGCAATTGAGCTTGTTGAAATCTGTTCTTTTCATTTTTTGACATAGTGCTGAGAATCTTTAGTATCCGAAGAAGCTGTCTCATTGATAATTTCCCTTGTATCATCCAGTTGGACAGAATTTTTAGCTTTAGCAAACTTTTTCTCATTGTTAGAAGCATATATTCCTTTATAGCTCAAATCTCGTGTATCACGAAGATTTTTATTTGCTACTAACTTTGAGTTTAATTTGTTTGAGCTTTCTTTTTCTTTTTCCAACCTTTAGATTTTTTCAAGTGAGGCATCAAGATCTTTCTGCAAATGATCTTCTCGAGAATGACTACTATTTGCTTTGTCTTCAAGACACAATATCTGTTGAGAACACTTAGCAAGTGATTCTTTAAGACTTTCACATTCAGTAGTCATTAAACATATAGTTTCGTCACGATCTTGGATCGTTTTTCGAAACACTGTTTCTTTCTCGAGTTCATCACTGATATGAGGATTTTTTTTAGCAAAACAATCTCTTCTTCCACCAATCTGATTTTCTCACGACCTGTAGCTATCTCTGTCTTCAAGGAATCTTCACGACGAACATTATTGCTTAGTTTCTCTTTAAATTCTTGTATCTGCGTAGAAAAAAGATCCAACTCGCTACGAAGTTGATTGTATTCAGTGGTTTGCGACTCAAACTTTTTCAAGTAATTCTTTTCTCTTGCAACTAATGAATCAACCTGTTTTTTTATAATTTAACAGTTTATCATTTTCAGTAGTTGAGTATTCAATCTTATCATTAAAAACTTGTGAAATGTTGACTGGGTCCTTTTTTGATTCTTTCAATCTTTTACCTTTACCCATTTCTTATAGGTTGGATCGAGCCAAACACAGATTGTTAGATCTTAAGGTGTTTGCCTGCTCTGATACCAATTGAAAAGACGAGGGTACCGAGTACACCACCAATCTTTTGTTTTAGTCCACCTATAAGATCTCTTTTGTTACTGATTGAATCACACAACGGGAATCAATACAAGATATCGAAAGGCTATGTCAACATACAAATACGATACTTTAATTATAAATGACGAATCAAATATAACGAGGAAATAAAATAAAGTACACACAAGATTTTGTTAACGAGGAAACTACAAACTCGTAGAAAAACCTCGGGGCCTAGTCCAGTTTGAATACTCTTAAGAATTAAGCCGCCAACACACCTACTCTCAGACTTCGGACTAGCTGGTGCAGACAATATGACCCTAATACGACTATTAGTCACAAAGATTTCCCCTCAGTATTCCTACGCCTCCAACCACAGCAAGGTGGTCACGCACATGTACTCCCCTACGTAAACAGACGCCCGTTACTGTCTTACGCAAGAGTTGCCTCACAGCCCGTCGCGAGGACTATCGCTACCCGACCTCCAATCGGACGATTACAACCTTAGTGGACAACAACCAAATAGCGGCAGGTCAAATCGCTAGATGATATCCTTGGTAACTAACAGATATTTCACCGAAGTTGTTTTACACCAAGAGCGAGGATATTGAGTTTACTTAGGCAATAAACACCTCGAGATATCGATCAAGGTTTCAAAACCTAAACTCCCGAAAGAGCAACCTTGTCCTCCAAGTTGGAATCAAGAAAATAGTTGTAGCAAGTACGATATGATATGACTTGAAGAACGGTGTACCTGTAAAGAACAAATCTAATAACATCGATCTTGATTCCACTCAATATCTATAGTTTAGGCACAAACCGAAAGCGGCTTGCTGAAAAATCCAGATTAATAGATAAAGAGTATGCTCTAATCACAACGATCTTGAGTGGCCTTATATCAGAAGAGAAGGACCTTAGAATAAACAAGATCGTTAGGTTTGATAGACGTGATAGAACAGAACACAAGTACAATACAAAGAAGACCAGTAAACATAAACTAGTTTCCCGTAAGAGGTACTTCTAGGCTTCTCGATCCCAAGAGAAGACTTTTACGCAATTCTAGACTGAGAGCAAAAGCTCAAAGGTAACTGAAAAGAAAAGCGACAAACACAAGCTTACAATTACGAAGAAGAGCTTGGTTAGAGGGATAAAACTTTCAGGAGAGATACCACTCCTATTTATATTGACTAAGGCTTTAGCTTTGAAATGAGGCAAAGTTAATTTCGGAATTCCACAAAGCACATTTACATAATAGTTCCGAAATTCCCCATTTAGTCTCATAGCTTTTAATGAGAACTAATACTCTAGCATTTTACATTTAAGAAAAATATATTCCATAAAGAAAATATATTATCGAAACATGTTTAGCCAAGAGAAATCAAAGCAAATAATATCTTAAGGTATATTTGGATATTTCTTTTTAATTCGAAATATAGCGCTTACTAAATATGATCCCTGGGAAAGATCTTAATTCGAAAACGTGTCCTTAGTTTCGAAAATCTCCTTAGGTATTATTACTTCCAAATGTCGTCACCAACTTTAATAATGTCGACATTACTTCCTTGGTATTGCTGGGCTAACCAGACGAACCTAGGTGGAAGTGGGATCTGGTCCAACGTGGTTCAACGTTCCGCATAAATGTATCATAACAAACGTGGACAAAGCCTTGTGTGTTAAGCTTAAGTGAACACATAGGTTCAGACATTCCGAATCACGCAAATAGATATACCATTGGAAGTACGGTGCGAGATTCCACGAGTAACTAGCAAAATGTTAAATCTCCTGAATTCTTGATTCTAATATAGATGTCACGTTAATGATATCCAAGAATTCAAATCAAAACATCAAATGAATAATCAAGTGAATATTTGATCAAGTAGTAAATCATACGAAGATTTAATCACGTACAATATTTATCCGAAATCATGTGTCTACTAGCTAGAGCGACAAACCATGTTTCAGATGATGACTCAATCCCACTTAGTTGTACATTGAAGATGAACGAATTCAAACTTCAAACCGAGAATATCAAACTCACTAATTCGTTGAAGCACAAATCAAAAAGATAGAGTTTGAATTTCGGAGATACGCATTCTGAGTCAACTATATTAAGGTTTCGAAACGTACATCTGTTTTGGCAGAAACCAAATTAAGGTTTCGGAACCTAAAGTTCATTATATGACCAGAACCATATTAAGGTTCCCAAATCAAGTTTCCACATAGCGAAACCTAAAGCTTGGTTTCGAAATCTAGATTATGTTTAACAAAACCTTGGTTAAGGTTTCGAAACAAGAAACACATATTAAATTCTTCACAAATGTTTGGTGTCGAACTTGAGAGTCCATGTGGTCGAGAACCGTTTCAGCATCACACCTTTTTAGCCTCGACGCACAGGAATATATTTCCCGGTTCACATAAACCTTTAGGAAACCCCAGGGTCTTTTCGACCTTTTAGATCTCACATGGTCAAGACACATTGGCCTCGATTCTCAAGTCACTGTCAGCCACACAAACATAGTTTTTTTTTTTTAATCAAAAGAATGTTATATTGAAAAGAGAAAAAGTATTTACAGATACAAGCCTGGTTTCCATGAGAACAGGAAATCAACAGGCGCAAAACCAAGAAAACAGAGGTAAAAAACTAAGCTCTTACCATATCCTTCCAGTTGAATATAATCTGATGCAATGTGTATCCAAAGAAGATCTTATCTTTGTGAGTCCACAGTTTTATGTTCTGTTTAACGGCTATTACGATTGCATCCTTTGTTCTTGCTTTATCTTTCTGCCTTCTAGCGTTTCGCTCCATGCACAACTCCCAAATAATGACAAAAGGAAGCAACTTCCAGATATTGTATTGCCGTGCATTAAATTTGGTCATTCTCCACGACCTTAAGTGAGCTTCTACATCATACACAAACACCCAATCGATCTCCCAAGCTGCCAAAAAATAGTTCCAAATCTCACTTGCCTTCTCACAATGTATAAACAGATGTGAAGATGTTTCAACTTCCTTCCCACATAATAAGCATAAATTCGACTGCAATGGAATCCCCCTATGTTCAAGCATGCTTCTGGTTGGAATGGAGTGGTGCATTTCAGCCCAACACACAAACATAGTTACGAATTTGTTATATCTCATTGGTCACAGTATTTAAGTTTCGGACCAATAACTTATGAATGCGAAAACCAAATTATGGTTTCGAAATCAACGTTAGTTTTACCAAAACCTACATTGAGGTTTCGAACATTGAAAATTCATAAGTTGAGATACACAAATATGGTTTCGGAATCCAGAAGTGAGATATGGCATACAAGATGTTCATATACAGAATCATATGAATGATTCAGAACTTCAGAGTTCAGAGCCAAACCATGACGTCGTATTCGAATCTCAGAATAACAGTATTTCGAGTCTACACAACATAAGTGTGAGTCACAATCTCTCTTACATTGGCTCATATAAATATATGCAATCAATCCGACAGAGCCAGATTAGGTAAGAAGAGACACAATACTGTGATGGATCAAATCTCGTAGTACTACCAAGATAACATCACATTGCTATATCCAACTCGAAAAGGTTTTAGGAAAAACCTTTATATTAACTTACAGACGGAGAAGAAAAGAAAGCTCTAAGCAATATTGGAACGTCATAACTACAACACTAATACCACAAGTGGTAAAGCGGAGTTGTCATAAGACACACTGATCACAAGTGATCAAGTCATAACGTAAAGCTCAAGCTGAGAGTTATGTTTATGTCTTTTGTAGCACAAGTGTAAAAGATAATGGAATCGCGTTATTTAGATTCACTAACCTGTTGAATGATGAAGCCGGATGTCTTCGTTTGATCTTCAGTCTTTCTTCAACTCTTCAACCAGTGATTCTAAATCCTACCAAAATCTTCCACAACCTAAAGTTAACTCTCACATGACTTCACCTAATTGTGTGTTGTTTAGCGGTCGAGTTTTGATCACTAAAGTTGACAACTAAGCTTGACATACCAACACTTAGTG
>JAJJMA010165849.1:0-14875 GCA_023529015.1 Papaver nudicaule | reverse complement strand
CGACAGCCTTGGCCATTGGCCAAGGCCAGGAACTCATGGCGCCATGGATATGGCGGCATGGCGCAGCAGCAACGACCTTGGCCTTGGGCCAAGGTCAGATCACGTGGCGTCATGCATCATGGCGCCACTGTATTGGTACTACGGCCTTGGCAAGTGGCCAAGGCCAGTTTGGATATGGCGCCATTCTCATGGCGCCATGGCCTGGGAGACCACGACTTTGGCCACTGGCCAAGGCCAGTTTTGTTGTAGCGCCATGGTCTGGGAGACCAGTGGCCAAGGCCCACTGTTGTGACGCTATGGCGCCATGCCTAGGATGTGTTTGACCAAGGCCAATCGTAGCGTATTCATGTTATGCAACTTTGGCTGTGGCGTATTTGTGCACTTGCGCTATGGCGTACCTGTACACTTGCGCTATGGCGTATTTTAAGTCATGGTGTGCTTATCCATGATATGTTAGACCATTATGTATTTAGAGTGTGGCCTGCCTAGGTGTGTTTAGGTTGTTGTATGCTTCTCAGAGATCTCTGGACAGGCCTAGAGCCGTGATGTTTCTGAGGTTTTCATTGAGACTCAGGTGTTGATTCGTATTTTAAGAGGAAATCCGTGAGGATGCGTCTTTGTTAACTCTCCACCACATACCATTGAGCAATTTAGTTCTGATATCGAGGAATTCAAAGCGATGTCGACATGAAGTAAATTGATGAGTTTACGTGTTGGTGGGGTTATCGGTACTGCACCATGATATCATCCTCTCCACCGGGAGTTATAAGAGAGAACTCCTAGAGAGTATATTCAGCTTGCAGAACAGGTTGTATTCTGAGCCATAGAGTTGTGCCTAAGTACGCGATTGCCTTTTGGTAAGGTGTAGTTAGAGAGTAGTTTTACAATTTTGTCCCTCTCCCATTCTGAGCTATAGAGTTGGTAGCTGAATTACTTGTAGGGTTAATTCGGTCTCGATACATTACAGTCTGAAGTCTGAGAGTAGGCTAGCGTCTGTATATTGTTCATACTAAGGGTGTTCACATCTGGACGAGGTCCCGGAGTTTTTCTGCTAGGTTTGCAGTTTCCTCGTTAACAAAATTCTGGTGTCTTGCATTACTTTTCCCTTCCGCATTATATTGTCTCTGATCTATATAATTGAAGTAATTTCAAGTTTGTTGATTCATAACCTTTGAGTGAATCCATCTCTGTTGAGATCTACAAGAACCACATTCTTGTTAGGGTTCGGTTCTCTGAACTATACTCAGATTGTTGTTTGAATATTGATTTGTGAGAAAGTTTAAACAACCGTAATCAACTAGGTTCACGAAATTTAAAAGTTGGTGGCGTATCTCGGTATCCCCTCCTTTTCAGGTAAAATCCTATCAACTTGGATAATCGCACTTATCCATTGTAGTCGCACTTACCCAGGGTCAAAACAGTAGCCTTAAGCTATGGAGGATAACTAAGACTACTCATTTTTACAAATGCAAATAATTATAAAAAGAAACAAGCATTCAGGAGAACGAGGCCATCCCCGTCCCAAGAAAAGTCAAGTGAGGAGCGAAGCCGCCTCCGCCCCTCCAACAAAAGTCAAAGTAATTAAAATTACAAGTGAACGAGGCCATCCTCGTCACCATGATTAAAAGTCAGGAGAATGAAAATCAAACATCCGGAACTTCAGCCCGAGGGAACTTCAACCCAAGGGTGGGATACATACCATTGGCATAATTCTCGGCGTCTGTAAAAGTCTGATTGATATACAAGGATGATTCACGAACATACTGACGAGCCCACTGCTCCGCACGAGCAGTCCCTTCCTGATCCACTCTCTCCCCAAGTGCACTAAGTTGATCCCGAAGTTGATTAGAATCTTCCACCAAAGATGCTTCACGTTGATTGAATGAAGAAATAAAGGTGTTCTTCTCAGATACCTAGTTTTCTGCCGTTCCAAGCTTTTGGCTAAGCTCATCCACCCGAGATTGAAGATTGTTTCGTTGCTCATCCAAACCTACAAGCAAGCAAAGAAAGAAAACAAAATCCGTAAGAGCTGGTTCAAAGAAAAAACAATGCGGGAAGTACAGTGCATAACCTAAGCTACCTTCGGCGTGACTCTGTGATAATTCTATTACAGCCAAAGTCCAAGCACTAGCAGGTTGAGATGACGAAGGACGAGCTTTTTCTATTTCTCTTCCAATTCCTTCACCTTAAGGAGCAATGAATTTCGTTCAACAATATTCTTTGCCGAAGACTCATTCAAATCATCCAATTTCTCACAAGCATTTTTATTTCTCTTTTCTTGGAGGCTAGCAGGATGTTACAAACCACGAATATCTTCCTTCAACTTCAAGATAAGTTCATCTTTCGTCTTTTACCAACGGATTGGGAGAAGCCCGAAGCTTTTCAAGTTCCTTTACTACGCCAACATTATGAGAACGAGATAAGTTGGGTTTCAAGACCGCGATTCAAGGCTAAATATTTGTCAACCTTTATCTAAGAATTTCACAGGTCTCGATGAAGTGTATTATATTTATCGCGAAGGTCTTCAAAATAAAAACTAGATACGGGTAACAGGATTAAATTATCGACGTGCGAATTACAAACCGAGAAGAAAACAACAAGCAAAAAAAAAAAGAAACGAAGAACAAGATTTACCCGTGGATTACGGTTGTTTGAACAATTTTTAGTTTTCGTGAACCTAGTTGATTACGGTTGTTTGAACGATTTCACAAATCAATATTCGCGACTTCTGGTCCAAATAATTGTTTGAACATCGCTTGTATTACGTAGTTGAATTCCATGGGCCAAGAATGACAAGTCCGAGAACTAATCATGTCTAGACCGAAAACTTCAAGATATCTACGCGTTCATAGAGCTGTCAAATGGAGTTCAGGAGAATTCAGGAGAAGTCTGTGAACTCGTATATATGCGTTCATACAGACCCGCTCATTCTCTGGAATGCCTTTAAGCATCACATGTACGCGTTCACCGTTGAGGTCATTTCAAAAGACAATTCAACATACTCTACATATACATAATATCACAGATGTGAAAAATGCAAAGGCGAAGAATCCTAGAATACCTTCAGATCATATAAACAACATCATAGACTATTGATATGATAGAAATGGCAAATATGAAACATGTAAAGGAAAACCTTTCTAACCTTTAGCGAGGACGCTATGATTTATCAAGTAGTAAGCTTCGGTCTTCGTCTTCATCAGTCTTCGTCTCGATTACCTAAAACTATCCTAGTCCGAGGTTGTAGTGTAAACTTATCAAGGATTGTGTTTTTGTCACCTAAACTTGACAAATGACTTGAGATAGCAATATCAGTGGGTTCAACCGAGCAATGCTCTAACAATCTCCCCTTTTGTCAATTTTAGACAAAACGAATCTTACATATGGATTGGAAAAGTAAATCTTTTAGCCCTAACCATAATGTACTTGATCTTCTTGTAATCTTTCAGCGTCTTCAGATAAGAGTGTTCCTGCAAGTGAAGATTCAAGGTAGAGATAACAAACTCAAAGTCACCACACATCTTGGTTTCTAGAAGGACATAGTCCAACAAGAGTTTGTTATGCAATTGAGTAGTATATAAATCTTGTAAGCATATTGCATCGATGCTTAAAGATACTACATAATATGATATGTTCTCCCCCTTACTCAATACACTAACTTTTGCTTTGACATGACAAGCACATCGATTTTACTCCCCCTATGACAATGTCGTAGTAGATAGAAAGATTTTACTCCCCCTTACTACCAGATTTCTTCCCCATTTGTCATAAAACAGACAAAGAACAAGAAATATAGGAATCCTCGTAAAATCGCAATAATCAATGTAGACAAAGGTAAACATACCTGAAACGAGAGATAAAAGATGCAATTCTCTCGCAAATTCCACAGCCGCACACCCCAAAAAGATATTACCATGAAGCACAACAAAAGAACTCTCCCCCATTAAGTGTCATTTCATAAGGAACAACGCGACGACCTTCCCAAGCAAGGATTTGGAATAAAATTCTTGGGTGATGTACAATTTTACAAGTAAAATTGTAATTATGTTTTTCTTTCCTAGCCAGTTACGGTCAAATAGGAATTCAACGTCTAATCTTCCTACTTTCTCAGAGAGTTTCGGTCAACCATCGCCTTTAGAGAAAACATTAGGTTACCCCTTCCTTGTGGGTTGTAAGACTAAGAATTAAAGGTACAACATATAATCCAACGGAGTTCAACATTGTATCCTACGAGGTTCCTCTTTATCAAAATCGTCTCCCCTTAGCCATAAGAGTCAGAAGCATGGATTTTGATAGTTCTTCTTGAACTGCTTTACCCGAACGTGTGGTATGGCTAAAAAAGCAAGTTCACAATTTATGTAATACATTCATAAAGATAATCAATATCAAGTATTGCAATCATCAAAAAGTTTGAGCAAAGACTTTTTGAGTTATGTAATTAGGGTAAGAGTCACACACTAATTGAACATAACATATAATCTTTCTGTGAACGACCAAGTATCAAATTCACACACATAGATCAAAGGTATTACAACCCGAAATGTTTTAGAAAGATTCAGCGAAAGAGAAAAATAACAGTGCTCAAAAGTTAATCACTCATATCAAAGATAGAGTCATCAGAATCAGAGGAGTGACCTTCAGCAATTCTGATCATTACTGCAGAGAGTGCAGGAAATAGTTCAGTTGCTTTGTTCACCTGTTTATGCAGGATTGCATTTTCTCTTTCAAGTTGACTGATTCTGAGAAGCAATGCAGCAACATTGTCGTCATTACTTGTGTCAGGAGCAGGGGCTGGTTCAGGTGCAAATGCAGCAGGTTCTGGTTCCCTTACTTGAAGAGGAACTGGATCAGGTCTTGACATTTTGTTGATGCACCCTTGATCAATAAGCTTTGGGAATCTTCCTGCAGAGCCAAACATGGGAATACCACGATTTGAGACAATGTTGCAAATAAGACTCGGAAATCCAAAGCTCCTCCTGTTGTCACTCAAGGGAATTGAGATCATTTGACGAATGATGAGTCCACATATGTCATTTTCTTGGTCCCCTGCAATAATATAATAAACTCTACCATGTTTCTGCTCCATACATCTCTGTTCATATTGCTGGGTATGATGTTGGTAGTGGCCAGCTTCCCAAAAACCTTAAGGTGAAATCACATGTTTCTATCAGGGAATTTTCCACCAACCCATGGGACACGTCTTGTGAGTAAGATTTCAGAGATGTCAAGCTGATCAGGACCAATGTCATCAGGTTGGGGAATGGCAAAGGTGTGCCTCAATCGGTAATTGACAAAAACATTTATCACATCATGGTTAATAGTGATGAACTGATTTCCAACAGTTGTTTTGAAGTGACAGTGTTCATAATCAGACCCATACATGTTTGCATAAAATTGATTCACAACATCCGGAAAAACTTGTTGGGATGGATAGTGAACTCTACCCCATTCCTTTTATCCCATGCTCACAAAATCATGTTCATTAACAGTATTATCATAAATCTGTTCATAAATCAAACCTTGATTACGCCATAAATTATAGTGATCACAACAAGTATCATTAACAAAATACATGTTCAATTCGTGATCATATTGCAGTACGGTAACAATGACCAAAGGTAGAGGAGAAACAAATCTAGCATCATCATCATCATCTCTCATATTTCTTCTAGTATTAGTACTTTCTCCTACATGTTTTCTACCTCTACGCGTTCGTGAAAACATGTTCGTGAAGAAAAAGAGAGGAAAAAAGAACTTACTCGAAACGAAATTGAAATTCGAAGAGTACCCATTCCTTGAAATCTTGCAAGGAGTTCATCAAGACAAATGGTTCGCGATTTCGTTCACAAATGGTGAGAACGAAGGAATTTTGAGAACTGTTGGTATGTTCTCTCGGCAGTTTCTGTGAACAGGTTTGAGAAGTTGAGGAAGAAGACGATTGCTTATCTCAACGTTTATGAACAACACGTGCTCAAGAACATCAAACGGTGTCATGTGTACGTTCACACGTGTGAGTTCATGAAACTCAAAAATCCATTTTTTTTTTTAAATTTTTATATTTTTTCTTCCTCAAAGAAAATAAGTTTTTATATCAAGAAAACCCTTTACAATTTTTTTTCTTTTTTGAGTTAAGTTTCTTGATACCACATCAAGTCATTACATTTTTGACTCTTAAGGATGTGGAAGTCCTTGTGATAACCGGACTAGGAAAATATCGTGAAATAATTATCACAAACCATCAGGACAAAGATCATATAATCTTTGAGCGTGAATATATCTCCTTGGAGTTGAGCTCGACAAATTTGGAGATAAAATATTATCTTTTCCCAAAAAAGAATATGAGGAAAAAAAAGGACTGTTTTATGATACTTAGAAAGCCAAGAGAGAATTTCCCTCCAGTCTTTGATTTTCCCGTATCTATAGTGATCTATGAAATCACATCTAAGAGATACTTGGAACCAATTTGTCTTACCCCTTCTGAAAATTTCTTTCGAGAGAAATGTAGATGATAAAATTGTTGTCTTGTTTTGCAATATATAACGCATAACGATGTTATACTTTAAGAACGGAGGATATGACATACTTATAGTGATTTCAACATCTAATTCCTTGGGTAGGCATGTAGAAGTCCGTATTAGCATATCAATGTCAAGTTCCACCTGACAGTTATCACAGATGATTTTTTCAAGTCGTTTTGCTCTATCTTCATCTTTGTTAAGAATGTAGTCAACATCGCGTTGAAGATTGAATAGGTCATTACTAATATCATCAAAGATATTCAAACAAATTGAATTTATGTATGAAGAGAATAGGTCTCTGACAGACGAAATAAGATCTGAGACAGAGTTATCAAGATCAGATTCTGTTTTATCTGGTGGTACATGTTCAGAAGAACATAGAGTCATATGATCACGAATATGATCAAACACAGACAGTTACGTCTTAAAGGTGTTTGCCAGCTCTGATACCAACTGAGAAAGAGGGGATACCGAGATACACCACCAATTTTTAGTTTTCGTGAACCTAGTTGATTACGGTTGTTTGAACGATCTCACAAATCAATATTCAAACAACAACCCGAGTATAGTTCAGAGAACCGAACCCTAACAAGAACGTGGTTCTTGTAAATCTTAATAGATATGGATTCACTCAAGGGTTATGAATCAACAAACTTGCAATTACTTTAATTATATAGATCAAAGACAATATAATGTGGAATGGAAAAGTAATACAAGACACCCGAATTTTGTTAACGAGGAAACTGCAAACCTAGCAGAAAAACCCTGGGACCTCGTCCATATGTGAACACCCTTAGTATTAACGGTATACAAATGCTAGCCTACTCTCAGACTTCAGACTGGAATGTATCGAGACTGAATTCAACCTACAAGCAATTCAGCTACTAATGTGCTCCTACGTCTCTTGGCTCCTGCAGAAACCTACGTACTTGATTCCCCTAGCTGACGTCCTTTACATGCCTAGGAGTTGCTCCACTTCCCTTCGTGAAGACTAGAGCTACCCTGCCTCTAACAGGACGCCTAAAAGTATCCAAGTAATTAAACGAGAATACGATTGTGATTTCCTTTAGATTTAAAGTCAAGGTTAATGGAAATCTTTTTTGTTGAATATGGCTTATTGATCTAGCCTAAACAACTTTACATCCCAACGCTAGACGAACTTAGTATTAAAACTAGTTCGTCAATCTGCGTTTGGGAACTTCTAGGGTTTATGATACAAGATCAACCTTACGAAGTTTCTATCAAATCTTGGTCGTGATAAGATTGAAAATATTCAATCGACCCAAGATACAGGATCAGGAATTTTACTTCCGACCTGTGCTTCACGATCCTCAAGTGAACGCTTTCAATATTCGTAGTCCAAAAGGACTTCGAGATGACGACTAACCTTTATGCAAGGATACACATATGTGTAGAGGATTGAGATTGTATATTGTAGAAGGTCATCTATTTATAGTGATCACCAAGGGAGGATTTGCTTAAAGTTTAAGCAACCTTGAGTAGGGCTCAAACAAGTTCCGGAACTAGGAAAGTCCATAGCTTGAATACCTGTTCTCAATCTTCCATTAACTTTGTACAAGTCCAATAGTTAAATAAGACTCAACCTTGATTTGAAGGTTTGCGACTTCTGGTCCAAATCATGTTTGAACATCGCTTGCGACTTTTGGTCCAAATAATTGTTTGAACATCGCTTGGATTAAGTAGTTGAATTCCATGGGACAAGAATGACAAGTCCGAGAACTAATCATGTCAAGATCGAAAACTTTAAGATATGAAAGTTGGAAGTTTTATCATGGCTTATATGTACGGGTTCATAGAGCTGTCAAATGGAGTTCGGGAGAATTCAGGAGAAAACTATGAACTCGTATGTACGCGTTCATGAACGCGTTCCTACAGACCCGCTCGTTCTCTGGAATGCCTTTAAGCAACACAGGTACGCGTTCATGTACGCGTTCACCGTTGAGGTCATTTCAAGAGACAATTCAACATACTCTACATATACATAATATCACGGATGTGACAAATGCAAAGGCGAAGAATCCTAGAATACCTTCGGATCATATAAACAACATCATAGACTACTGATATGATAGAAATGGCAAATACGAAACATGGAAAGGAAAACCTTTTTAACCTTTAGCGAGGACGTTATGCTTTATCAAGTAGTAAGCTTCGGTCTTCGTCTTCATCGATCATCGTCTCGATTACCTAAAACTATCTTAGTCCGAGGTTGTAGAGTAAACTTATCAAGGATTGTGTTTTTGTCACCTAAACTTGAGAACTGACTTGAGATAGCAATATCAGTGGGTTCAACCGAGCAATGCTATAACACCTTAATTAGAGAAGCATCAGCTAAAACTTGAGCCTTCTCGGCAATATCTTTGGCAGCTCGGGCTTTCTCTAAATATTTCTTCAAAATCCGATAACTCCTGTTGAAGACCAGCTACCTTCGAGGATGAAGTATCACCTTGCTGACAATATTGCAATTCGTTGAATTTCTTCACTACGACATCACGGTCAGAAAGGATTGGGGTAGCATAGGTTTCCAGTTGAGCACACTTAGACGCATCAAAATCCATCATCAAAGACAAACTTTGCACATATTGTGACAACTGCAAGAAAGAAACGAAATAATAAAGCATCAGAAGGAAACTGCACAAACAAGAACATACTTTCGTCAACAACAAAGAGGGAATTACCGCATATAAATTCAACTAGGGAAGGGAGCCATAGAACTGCTTCACCCTTTCCTTCGTACTCTCCAACGTAGGTGTCTCACCAACAAGGCAGGAACGAGCAGGGTCTAAAAAACACTCTTGCGCCATCGCGAATTGAAGACCCAAGGTTGTCTCAATTTGAGACCTCTCATCAGAGCTAACCAATAGAGATCTCACAGAAGAAACATGCGACGAAGGTTTCAAACAACGACAAAAAAGCACATCATTAGACTCGATCAAAAGGGCGGGTCTCCTATGTAAATCCGCAGACCCGGGAATCTGAGGGACAGTCATAGCTAAGGGAAAATCACCCACACCACCAGCAGAAGAAACGCCAACGGCACCAGACGAAGAACCGACATCACTCGATCCCTTAGAAGAGAAACGTGACCAGTCCATACGAGGGAGAATAGAAGGCAAGGGAGAAGAAAAGGACGAAATTCCCCCTGTGCCAAGCGCGCCAATAGATGAAGTCTGCTGAGAAGGGTTACTATCACCTTCACCAACCTTAGATTTCTTTTTATCATTGCCAGGAGTCAAGTCAGGGGGTTGACTAGCACCACCCAAGTTATCACCAACCCGAACATCATTCCCACCACCCAAGCTATCACCAACCCGAACATCATTCCCACCACCCGTAACATCATCACTTTTTCTTTTACGAGAAATATCACGCGAATGATCATTATCCCCACCAGGACCCATTGAAGAGGAACTATCATATTCCTCGTCTTCGTCATCCTCTTCTCCGTCCCCATCTCCTTCACTAAACACAACAAGTTCTTTACCAGCTTCACCACCTGATTCATCCTGACCCTCGTTAGAAGGACTACCACCAGTGTTTTTTTCCTCATCATCGCCACATTTCTTCTTCAAAAATTCGCTTTTTTGGCTTCAAAAGTGAAATCTTACCTTTGTGAAAACTATGGTCTCGGGGGAAATACCAAGGATCACAAACATATTTCTACAGAAAAGAAGTTAAAGAACAATACCTTTGACAAAGAAACAGAGCTATCATCTTTTCCCGAAACGGAGACACCACCTTTTCCAGATTTGGCCGCTACCCTTTTTATATCAACCTTCGTCATAGGGGCAGATTTATCAAAAATCCAAGCAACAAAGCCATGATACTGGGCAGGAAGTTCAGATAAGAGCCTCGACACCCATCTTCCCGAAGCATCGATCTTGAAACCAGAAAACCAAGGGCCAGTGACCATCAAGGGAGTCCGCATCCACCGCCTGTCATGATCTAGGCGAATTCTCTCCTCCATGGGAAAAGAGTCCTTCGTACCGGGAATAAGGGTACCCAAAACATTATCGCAATCCTTCAATAAAGAAGGGGTCTCATGAGCTTTAATACGACGAGAACCCACGCACCAGGGCAAAAGATTTGTACTTTGGACAATATCCCCCCACTTAACATTAAAATTGGTTGGAGTATCCTCGATTTACCTTTGCTACGAAGCCAGCATTCGTGGAGTATCCTAAGAAAATTTTCAATATATTGGAAGATACCCCGGATAAGGGACTTCGGCAGGTCGTTACGATTTGACAAAACATCAAAGCAAAAGGTATCCTCGGGATTGAATAAAGGGAGGATCAAGCCAGCAACAAGCTGACCAACTGTGGTGAGTAGAGTATTCTCATCAAAAGGAAAATGATAAATCATATCTTCAGTCAGAAAATCAACATCTTCGCCATAAAACTCAATTTCAAAACCATCAAGAGGAAACAATCCACGAAAATCTTATATAGACATGTGATGATAACTTTATGTAGCCTTATGGATGAACCTCCCCAGTTCATAGTGAGGCACGCTCGTATCTACCACTTCAACCGAAGCAGAAGGGGACGAAGTCTGCTCTTGCTTAGACTTTGTGCCCTTCGTTTTCTTCCTCGTAACCCATAAACCTTATAAGCAAAAGAGAAAAATCAAGAACAACCATGAAAGTTGAAGAGCAACCAGACAGCATGCAGAGAAGTAAAATGAAAACACAAATAGGGGAAAAATAACTATAACTAAACAAGAACGGCGAAGCAAGCGCAAACAGGAGGGAAAACCATAATGATACAACAAGTAAAAAAAGTAAGATCATACGACATGAAGAAGATGAACAGTTCAAATAAGCCATCTAAAGGTGAAAATCCACACAAAAAAAACAACCATGTCAACAGGAGCAAGGATGAAACAATCACAACTTACTTGAAGAAAGATCACCAAAGAAATAAATCGCGGCAGTCGAGAAAGACAGGTTCTCCAGAATCAGTATCACTAAGAAGAAAAGTTGAGAAGAAGAACTGGGAGGGAAAAGTGGAGAAGAAAAGGTTAAAACTAAGATCTTGTCTATAATACTTATAAACACATAGAATGATTGATAACGGACACAAGATACTAGGAGAGATTTCGCACACGGTCATAGGTTGTGACCACATAATAAAGAAGTGGGAAAGTGGCGGCAAAAAAAGAAGGGTTTTTTTCCCATAATTACCCTCAGTAATAACTAAAGGAAAAAGGGCAAACTGTTAGTACATAAATATCGACGGCCACGTGTCTATCACTAAAGGCCAGGGGCAAGATAATAAAAAGAAGACGAAGCACTGAAGCCATCTTCCACGCGCTTTACCTCATCACGAGGCGTGATGAAAACCGAAGGTCACGATGAACTTAGCCCCGATAGGCCTGAGCATGGCAGACGAGTGTCACAGTTGTGACCTCAATACTTTACATTACGACAGAGGGATGGGAGAACGTGTCGATCAACGAATGGATAAGCGGACGACGAAAAGTAACCAAAGGGATAAGGATCAACGCTTCTAGCATATCGAAGGATTATTACAGCGACAAACTTAATGTAAGAGGTGTCAGTTTGAGAATAGGTAACTAAGGCGGTGAGCGAAGTCCAGCTGTTAACGAAGATCATCAAATACTAGAAGAGACCATGTATATCAAATGGAGGTCATTCCCAGAAGATTACTATAAATAATCCATTCAATGATGAACTGGGGGGTTGGATTTTCTTAGGAGAGATAGGTTAGTAGCAAGTCCTACACTAAATATCTCTTAGTTCACCATATATGGTTGTAATTCAAATCACCACTAATAAAAGAGACAGATTTTCCCTGAGGATGTAAGCACACCCTGTGCCGAACCTCGTTATCTTATGGTGCCTGATGCTAACTTAACTGAGTATATCTTATTATTGCATAGCTTTCTGGGTTCAGTGATTTATTGATTTATGTTACTTCTCTGTTAATGACTACGATGAGTTTCTTAGACTTGCGTCTGGAACGAGGGTCTTTTATACATATGGTTTAACCGCTTTAAAATCTTCATTTTTTTTTTATAATAGTTTGATATAGGATGAATTGGTATCAACAATTTCCAAAATCGATTATGAAAGGTTGTTACAGAATGGGCATCACTGGGAGTATAAAATGCTTCCAGAAACTCAGTTGGTTCAGTTTACAACCAGAAATGACTACTTCAAGTGGTTTAGTCAGATTGCTTATCAACTATTTGTACGAAGCCACAACATATCCATGGATGGACGTGCCAGCTGTAGGTAGGCTTCCAAATAGGGATGGTATGATTCCCTCACATCCGCTTTTGCAACATCATCCATGATCTTCTTCTTCACAAGGGTATTTGTACCCCAGTGAGGCTTATTCTTCAGCTTTACCTCCATTTTCTTAGGAGGTTTAGAGTATTGAAATCCTTTTTGGAGATTTGGTTACAGTCCCATTGTAGAATGTTGTTGTTGGAGAGGATCTGCCATACACTATGATCGATGCTTCCAGTGAGATGCTTCAACAAACGTGTAGCGACTATCACAGCCTCTTGTGTATATTTCAGCAGTGGCATCTCAATGAGATGAACGATGGAGAAATAACACATTCCTTGGCATGTCCCCCTAGGATTTACTCATAACACTCATTCTCCTCCTCCCCCTTCTCCTCATCACACTCATAACACTCGTAGTGGAAGCAGTAAAAGAAGTGGAGGCACCCCAGATATAGATAAAGCAAGTGGAGGAGGCACCCCAACTAGCAGCGACGGTCGACACACCGAAACTAGTAGTGGTAGTCGAACTATAACGACGGTTACCATCGCACCTCAAACAACAGTCGCACTACTGATGTTGTATGAGATACACAATATGAAACAGAGGAGGATGCTCAACCGAAGGATGATCACACCCTTCACATTTGTGTGGTCCAAATGTTTATGGGTCTCCGACTTTACGTGGATCAGATGTGGATCCTTTACATGGATCAAAAGTTACTCTAGTTGCTGCACCGGGCTCTTTGATTATGCCACGTGCTTTAGCACCATGGAACCTCAACTGGGTTCCTCAACAACAGGATATTTATGCTTTTCAGCAGGTATGGTAGGAAGAACCTCAGCAGGGTTTCCGACTATGGAACAACCCACCAGTTGTTCAGCCCGTACCTTTTAAGGGTTATGGTCTTGGTGATTCCGATACATCTACATTACCCGGTAGTTCTAATGGCTCCTAAATGGAGATTGATACTCAAATGGATGATGCTGGGAGAATAACTGAAATGTTATTTTCAAAAATATTGGGTTTTAGATCTTATGTGGCAATAAAAATTACGACTTCCACCCACTATTGAAGATGCTCTTATTATTAACACAAAATCAACGTAAGCTCGAACGTATGAAACGAAATTTGAGTATTTTTCCCTGAGGTGTCTCCGACCAGGAAAACGGAGACAACGGAGACAAAACAATGTCGAATGTCTGTGAAATCTTCAACCTATTCTTCGTGCTCTTCAGAGAAATCCACAAAATTAGCAAAACTGGGTTAGAGGAACAAAAATAGGGAAAAAAATAATCAAACCACAAAACAGAAGTGAAAATACTCCAACAACTTTATCAAACAAAGAGCGAAATCAGCCAATCTTAAATTTTAAAGAGGAGATGGCTGATTCTCATACCCAACTACATAATCGACGGCTATCGAATCAAGTCAGACCATAATCATCTACAGATAAAGAAGGAAACAAAACAATCTTTAGTTGTAACTGAACATCGCTGGATTTGATAAATTGACCGAAAGAAAATTGGACCACTGTAGGCAACAATGGGCTGATTAGTATTCTAGTCTTTCAAAAAAAAAAAAAAAATCGATTCTGTCTCTACCTTGACCAAATTCAACGACCGTAAAAATGGTTGGAAATCGTAAATTGAGGGATGGAAACACGAAGACCCTATGGCTATGTGCTCTAGCGATTGATGAGTATGTGCAAGATGTGATGTTTGATTTGCCAGAGACGCTTAATCTACTGAGCCTCACAATGTCCAAGATGATGCATGCCATGTATACTGGTTAGCTCACCGTCTAGCTAGGTTTAGGGTTAGCCTTAACACTTTGTCAGTTTGCTGCTAGCCTTTAATGGCAGCAATGATATCCATACTGTCATGATCAATTCTTCTCTTAGAAAAAAATGTCATATATTAAAGTCAAGACTCAAGAGGTACAAGAATAATACTTTATATTTGTTGGCAATTTGTTTTTGTGTGAACCTCTCCGAGTCAGAAGTCGCGCATAATACACGATATTACGGTTTGCATACGTTTTGATGCCTATGGGCCCTATCATATGAGACTAATGAGAA
>JAJJMA010165838.1:2513-12905 GCA_023529015.1 Papaver nudicaule | reverse complement strand
TTAGGCCTGTTTAGGCTGGTGTATGCTTCTCAGAGAGCTCCGGACCGTCCTGGAGCTTCAATATTCCGAGGTTTGCACCAAGACTCGTGTGTTGAGTCGTATTTAAGAGGAAATCCATGAGGATACGTCTCTGTTGATTCTTCACCGTGTACCATTAAGTGGCCTGGCTCTGGGCAGATCAATGGGTTTAATATGTTGGTGAGATCATTAGTACTGCCCTATGATGTTACCCTCCCCACCGGAGTTATAAGAGAGAGCTCATAGAGAGTTTGTTCATCTCATGGAGTGGGTTGCACTCTGAGCTATAGAGATGAGCCTGAATAGGCGATTGCCTTTAATAAGACATGGTTTCGAGAGTGTTTTGACAATCTTGTCCCTCTCTCATTTTTCACCATCTACAGAAAGTCCCCTGGTTAGTGTGGAACAGAAATGTTTCATGCTAAGCACTCAGATGGTGATGGCAATGGTCTGAGGTTTTCCACTTAATACTAGCACAGGGTCTCATGGAATGGATTAAAAGAAAATTCATATGTAAGTACGTATATGTTGCTAAAACAGGTTTTTCGGTTAACGGGACAATGGTGTTCCCGAGGCTCGGGCGTTCTAGGTGTAGCCCCTACAGGCCTCGCAGGCCTATCCTCTGGTCGATTCTCGGCTCCACTTGCCTAAGGAGCTCTTAGGGTTTCTAAACCCATATGGATGTGAGATCACACTTTCGTTTTGTCGCTGGTGTTATTCGTTCATTAAGCTATTCGTGGCGCCATAGGTCTCATGGGCCACGACCTTTGTGGCTCCGCAAGCTCTTGCGGTGCCGTGACCTTTCTAGAGAAGTGGACGCTAAGTGAGGTCCCCAGTGTCATGCATGTGAATACATACATAGGCTAGGTCTTTGGCCAAGAAAATAAAAAGAAGGGAGAGGTTTTACCCGTTTTAGCAGAGAACTTTTCCTCCTTCTTGTCATGATCAAGTCTTTGTTTCTCCTTGATCATCTCTACCTGGAGGATGGTTATGCAATTAGCTAATTTCCCGAGCAGCGCCTTTGGTGCAAGCTTGGGTGGTGTATTTTCCAGCAACATGCGTCCATTGGTGTTCAGAGTTGAATTCATAACGTTGGGGTGAGGTGGAGCGCTGATGCTTTACGAAATCCAGCGGTAATCGGCTCGCCGTCTTTAATGTGTAGTGAAGTTCCAGGAGGATATCGGCGCCATGAGGTGTTCCTCCATGAGATGTGGCGCCATGAGGCGTGGCTCCATGATATGTGGCGCCCTGAGGTGATGCTCCATGATCTTGGTAGCGTCGTGGATGCCGGTGCTACGAGCTTTGCACCATAGTCTATTCGTTGTAAACTCCGACAGTTCGCGTCTTGTGTGTCTCCTGATGTTTGCGCCATATATCTTGACTCACTGGTTGTATCACCACGAATTTTTTACATGTGGTAGTAGACATCCAGGGGAGTGTTGTATCCAAAAATCTTTTCGAGGATCCTCGTAGATTTTCCGCAGTACTCGGCGTGGTCTTGCACATGATTCCTGATTGCGCGTCTCGCGTGTGCTGTAGTGTTTGTGTCGTATCTCCCAATCCCCTTGGTGGATTGGTACGAAATTTTAGTATGTGTTGGGAGACATACATAGAAAGATTGTGTCAAAAAATCTTTCCAAAATCCCTTGTGGATTTCTCATACCGGTGATTTCTTCGCGACGGAAGTTGCTGGCGCAGGAAAGTCTGACAGCTCTTCTTTTCTCCAATGTTCACGCCATATTTCTCAAACCACATGGAGTTATTGTATGAAATTTTACCACAAAGTTGTAGACATTAAAACGGAGTTTGTGTATAAATTTTACCCAAGGACTCCTCACGAGCTCTCCACAGCAACTGTTTTGATTTCGTATGTAAGTTCTGTCCACTTGCTTTGGTGCGCCGTAATGCTGGCGCCATATCTCTTGATCCACGGATTGGATTGCCACGAAAATTTTACACATAGCATAATACACCTGAAGGAAGATGTTGTCCAAAATTCACCTTCAGATCTCTTACTGATCTTCCGCGTTTCTCGTTTTCGTGCAGGTTGTCGTACAGCGAATTTGGTATGTAGTCGTGAGCACGTCTTTGTTTGTCTCCAGAGTAGGTCTGCTCCATGGAGACCCAAAATAAGATAATTTCTCCACAATATGGTTTACCGTACTTGGTTGGTAGCTCTAACGCTGAGGTTGTGGGCGATAGTGTTGATTAGAGTTCTTTCCTTGAGTCTCCCTTCCTTCGAGAGATGTGTAGCGGGTAGTTCCATGCTGTATGGACATCTTTTGGTAGAGTAGGCTCTTCCCATGATGATGAAGCGCTTTGGCAGAGATAAGGGAGCATCTGTTGTACTTCACGTTTCCCTTTGGGTCGTGGCAGCCGGTATTGCTATTGGTACTTGGTGGAGTGAAGAGCGGCGGTGGCGAGGAGTCCCCAGCTATGTTTTCTGATATCTTATTCAGTGCCTCTTGTTGAGTTCGCCTTCCCTCGTGCAGACACATGTGTATTGGCCTTTCGAAGACGAGGGGGCAGAGTGTTCTCTCTAGTTGTTGAGACTCATCGGTCGGGGTAATCCTGTTGCTCCCTCCTTATTCAGGTGTCTAATAACTCCAGTACTTCGTCGAAGATGATGAGTCTGGGAATCCTGTATAGGCTTCAGTCCTCGTACTCCTCGCGGTTGTGGTTGCAGATTTGCATCCTGTGGTTGGGTCATATCAAAGCAGAATGGTTGAGCATTTTCATCTGGAAGGGCGAAGTTTCTCTTCCTTGGCTTAAGTCCCCACGCATTCCGTGTCTCGAGGCTTGTTCCAGCGATCCTTCTGTAGAGGCGATGTCGGCTTCCTTCGTTCACGAGGTTGCGGACCTGCTTGAGTAGGATCGTGCTCCGTCTCCTTCCATTATCGTCGTGGCGGTGTAATGTCGACCCAGTGCTCGGTGGCTCACTGTCCGCTAAGGGACTTAAAGGTCGTGGTCTCAAGCCCTGACTCCCCCTTTTTTGTGGCGCCATGGGGCGCCATGCCCATGGCGTCGTCCTTTTCTCTTCTTCTTGTGGCGCCATGGGTAGTGGCGTTCCATGGCGTCGCGGCGTTTTTTTTTTTTTTTTTTTTCGCCGAGCTGGGGTGCTGTGGTTCTCCAGTCTTCCTTGTCGGCCTTCTCGTAATGGCTTCGTTTAGGCATAGTATGCCTTCAGCCAGTTGTGTCGATACCCCGTCGTCTGGTTGCTGGCGGGTCTCCTATTATCACGAGCTTCTTCAATCCTTACAACTTGGATCCTTTCTTATCAAGACAGGGATGGTTGCGGTTGATCACCCTGCGGCTTCGTTAGTTTGAAGTCTGAACTTCCTCCAGTGAGGAGCATCCCATGAGAGAGGGGTCTTTCGAATAGGGAGGTTGGTGTGGACGAGATAGAGATGCGCCTCCCCTTCTTGGTTCTCCAAGGGGTTTCTCTTGGTCGAGTAGCAGGGTTGGACTGTTGGACATGCTTGTTTCGTCTTGAGAGTCCCAAACCCTGGAGTTCCTGGCTGGTTGCAGTGGTGACTCTGGAAGTCCCGTGTCTCGTCGTCATTCTCTTTCCAATGGTTGCAGCGCCGTGACTTGTGGCGCCATCACTCGTGGTGTCATAGATTGGGGCGTCGTGATTCGTGGCGCCGTGACTTGTGTTGTGATCCGCTTCGACCCATACTGTCACTTGAAGTTTCTCAAAGCGAGCTTGGATTCGTATGCTCTGGGTGTGTCGCCTCTGTTGTTGGACTCTTCCTCTTATTCCCTTTGGTGATGGTACTCATGGAAGGTAAGTTGTTGTTGTACGGCTCGTTGATGAGGTTGACGTCGTCGGCGTCACAAGCCTCTTCGCTTCCTAGGGGTTTGGCCTTCTCCGGTAGCGCTGGTGCAGGCGAGGCAAGTCTTTTGCAGTTTCAGGGAGGGCTTAGTAGACAAGGATCATTTCGCAGAGCTCCAATGTCGGGTAAGGTCGTTGTACTAAGTGTAGGCTCTGCGAGTGGGGCTCCGGGGATTTCTGAGTCTCAGTATTCGGTGGTGTCGATGCTCCCCCCTTGGGAAAGGGGGCCCTCTACACCCTGTGTGGGCACGTTAGTCAGTGCTGGTGAATTGGCGTCGTCTCCTCCTCTGGGTTCTGGAGTGGTCTCTTCAACGTCTTTTGCGGCAAATCCGAGTTGTGGCTCTTTCCATGTTGAGGTTCTCCTTGAGTAGAGATCATCTCGTCATCCTAGACGGGGATCGCTGCGGTGTTCGTATTAGTAGCAGATCTGGGAGTTCCTTTGGCTTGTGAACTTGTTGACGGTTTCGTGGTTAGAGTTTTGAGATGAGCCGAGACTTCAACTTGGGTCTTGATCCGTCTTTCCGGAAGGTCGTCTCGACACTTGGCTAGTTCCTCCGAGGTTGGCGTTCTTGGCACTTCCTATTCCTTTAGGGTGGTAGCATATGTAACTGCGTCCTTCGTTTGAGGTTGAACAGTTCTGCATATTCTTTTGAAGTCTGGGATGGTCTCTAAGACTTCGGGTGGTATGTCGTAGGGGATGAGTTTACCTTCTCCTCGGAGCTTGTCACGTACAATTCCAGACTCCGAAAGGGCTTTGATGGAGATTCTTATGGTTGTGCCGATGTTTACTGCCGGTTTTCAGGGTTTTTCTCTCGAGTAGCTTTCCTCGTGGTGAGTCCCCGGTGACTCGGTGAATGTAGGCTATCAAATAAGAGTGGGGTGGACGAAGTACCTTCTTGATCGAGGGGGTCCTCATCAACTCCCCTAGGTTCTGCAGGCGCCTTGCTGCTCTTTTGTACAAAATGCTCCATGAACTCCAGAGGAAAAGTCTCCTGGTTGTTGTAGATCCATGGGCGTCCCGGCATCATGTCGCTCTCGAGGACTCCCTTAACAATGTGGAACTCCGCTATGGTAGGGATCGTGGCGATTTCAACGGGAAGGTCGATCCATCCGTAAGTTCGTACTTCAACTCCGTCAGGACCTTTGATGATGGCGGGGGCACGGACGGCTCTGCTTCTAGGGATGTTGGCGGCTCTGAGAGTCTTGACTGGAACGGTGTTCACCTGAGGTCCTGGGTCGATGAGCGTCTTTGAGAATTCACCACCAGACACGTGGGTGATCGTAAGGAGTCCCCAGCCTTGTCCTAGTGTTTTCGGCTCTTGTTTGGACATCGTCTTCTCATTGACTTCCTTGAAAGGTAGGCGTTTCCCTGATACTACCGCGTTGAGTGCTGTGAACATGTCTTTTCGCTGTGGTTTCGAGAGACGAAGAGTCTCGCATTATCTCCTTCACTCTCTCGTTCACCGTCTCCTCGGGGAAGGTGAACGCGTGTTTCGTAGGCGCAATTCCCCAGGCTCCTCCTTGGCTTGGAAGATCTTGGGCTTGCTACCTCTTCGGCTGTAGGAGGGCGTTGAGTCGAAGGGAGTCCGATTACCCCATCCTGGATCCAAGTGTTTGGCAACTCTAGTACGTCTTCCATGGGAAACGGGTAGTTTGGTATCTCTGAATTGGCCTTCTGCCTCCGCATCTCCGGCTGTCGTGGTCCTCCCTGGTTCATGTTCTTGTTTGGGTCCCGGAGCTGAATTAGTGCGTTTTGGATGCGTACCTTCCATGGCAGGGCCTTTCCTCCGTACTTCGTGCGGGTACGGTGTTCGATGTGGATAGGTAGCGCCACTTTTCTTTCTCGATTTCGTAGTAGCTTTTCCAAGTTGCTTGCCGTGAGGTCGTTTAGTGGATCCATTCCTTCTTGTCATTGTTGCAAGTCCCTTTCCGGTATCGCTCTTCGCGCCGTTGGGTTTTGCGCTTGGTGTTCAGCGAGGTATTCTCCCGCTTTTCCCTTCCGGTCGTTGTGCAAGCTTCTATTGTTTTCTTCAGTGAGTTCTCCACGCTTTAGTAGTTGGGTCCTCTCCCTCAGCGTGGGTATTATAGAGGTGGACCTCGCTGCTGCCTCCTGGGGAAAGAAGAGGTGGTGTAGGCTCGAGGGGCTCCTCGGGTCGGTTGGTTGTCGCTCTTGCGGTGTGCGGCCATAGGCGACTCGCCCCTCTTTCGGGTGATGGTTCTTTCCAACAAAGCAGGTGCAGTGGTGACGGACCTCTTCGCAGCTTCATGGAGTTCAGAGAAGGTCTGGAAGCGGAGGTTCTCCAAGAGGGCTCGGTATATGGGAATCGTTCCGTCGATGCAAAGCTCCGCCAACTGCTGCTCCGTTATTGGGGTGTTGGGTATAGCCGAGATGATAGGTGTTGAAGGGGAAGTTTCTTGGGTAACGATACGTTGAGTGTATGGTTGGATGTAGGTGGGTTGGTAGGTGCTGCGTTGGAGGCTACAGCACCGTCAGTTGAAGAGTTGGGGTTTTTGGTATCTGATCCCGTCCTTAGTTCAACCATCTTTGAGCGAGTTTCTCTGTAACCGAGAGAATGATCTCCCACTGTGGTCGCCAACTGTTTTTACCTGGAAAAACAATGTACCGTCTCTGGGTACTTTCGTAGTGCTTGGAGATCAAAGTCGAACAAGACAAGCCTAAACCAAGGATGGCCGTTCCCGTCTTGCTTCGGTCACAGAGAGGATAGAGGTTGGTCTAGGGAGGGAAACAGCGAAGAAACTTGAGATCAGGCTGAGGATGTGTTTTGGGTATGAGAGTTCAAGATCTCCGTTGTGAAGTCGACTGGAAATCTCCAAGGCTAGAGACGTGTTTCGATTCTCAGGTGTTTCCTCTGAGGCTCTGGTTGTTTCTGTTTGTGTGTTCTAGGTGTTCTGAACGCTTCTTGGACAGATATTCTTAATGTTCTGCCTTGGAAAATAGAGGAAGCCTCTATTTATAGTTTGAACTCACCCTGATCTCTCGACAGAGAAGGTGGAAGTCGTGGAAGAGTGGAGGAGTGGAGGACATGCGTTGGTTTCCATAACTGCCTGAGTCGTGTGGAACATGCCCACTCGCGCCATCTTCTCGTAACTGCCCACTATCTCCATCAGTTTCTTTCAACTGCCGTAGACCGCCAGACCAATACCCCTAAAGTTATCCCCCCGTGTGATGTTTTGATGTCTCGAGCGAGTGATACGCGGATATTGCGTAGTTGAGTTGAGTAGAGTAGAGTCGTACGACTAATTGTCGTGACCAACGTGAGCGTAGTGCCTCCGGGACACGAGTATAGGAGTGGTGCCATGGCCTTGGTATCTGGCCAAGGCTAGCCTGTTTGCGGCCATATTCTTTGTTACGGCCTTGGCCTTTGGCCAAGGCTAAGTAGTCTTGTGGCGTCTTATGCCATGGCCTTGGCCTCTTGGCCAAGGCTGATTTTTGTGAATCCATGGTAGTTCATGGTTTGTGGTGCCATGCTATGTGGCGTTTATGGCTTTGGCATCTGGCCAAGGTCGACTTTGGGCAGCCTGTGCCTTAGTCGTGGTGTGAGTGCTTATGCTACAACACACTTGAGGTCATGGCGTGTTTATCCATGGTATGCTAGACCATCCTGAACTTGGGATTAGGTCCGCTTAGGCCTGTTTAGGCTGGTGTATGCTTCTCAGAGAGCTCCGGACCGGCCTGGAGCTTCAATATTCCGAGGTTTGCACCAAGACTCGTGTGTTGAGTCATATTTAAGAGGAAATCCATGAGGATACGTCTCTGTTGATTCTTCATCGTGTACCATTAAGTGTCCTGGCTCTGGGCAGATCAATGGGTTTAATATGTTGGTGAGATCATTAGTACTGCCCTATGATGTTACCCTCCCCACCGGAGTTATAAGAGAGAGCTCATAGAGAGTTTGTTCATCTCATGGAGTGGGTTGCTGTTTTTACCTGCAAAAACAAGTGTACCGTCTCTGGGTACTTTCGTAGTGCTCGGAGATCAAAGTCGAACAAGGCAAGCCTAAACCAAGGATGGCCGTTCCCACCTTGCTTCGGTCACAGAGAGGATAGAGGTTGGTCTAGGGAGGGAAACAGCGAAGAAACTTAAGATCAGGTTGAAGGTGAGTTTTTGGGTGTTTGAGTTCAAGATTTCCGTCGTGAAGTCGACTAGAAATCTCCAAGGCTAGAACGAGTTTAGATTCTCAGGTGTCTTTCTCTGAGGCTCTGTGTGTTTTCTGGATATTCTCCGTGTTCTAGTTGTTCTGAACGTTCTGCCTTGGAAGATAGAGGAAGCCTCTATTTATAGTTTGGACTCACCCTGATCTCTCGACAGAGAAGGTGGACGTCGTGGAGGAATGGAGGAGTGGAGGACATGCGTTGGTTTCCGTAACTGCCTGAGTTGTGTGGAACATGCCCACTCGTGCCATCTTCCCGTAACTGCCCACTATCTCCATCAGTTTCTTTCAACTGCCGTAGACCGCCAGACCAATACCCCTAAAGTTATCCCCCCCGTGTGATGTTTTGATATCTCGAGCGAGTAGTACGCGGCTATCGCGTAGTTGAGTTGGGTTGTACGACTGATTGTCGTGACCAACGTTGCGTGATGTCGAGTGGCCTTGGTCTTTGGCCAAGGCCGCAAGTGCTTGATTGCGCTTTGGCGCTAGTTATGGCGGCGCTATGGCTCATGGCGCCACAGCCTTGGCCCTTGGCCAAGGTTAGATAGGAACACGCCTTTGGCGTTAGTTATGGTGGCGCCATGGCTCATGGCGCCACGGCCTTGGCCCTTGGCCAAGGTTAGTTTAGAATGCGCTTTTAGCGCTTGTCGTGGTGGCGCCATGGCTCATGGCGCCACGGCCTTGGCCTCTGGCCAAGGCTCTCCTGTTGTGGCGCCATGAATGATGGCGCCACGGTTTTGGCCCTTGGCCAGTTCTGGGACGCGCCTTTGGCGCTAATCGTGGAGGCGCCACGGTTCATGGCGCCATGGTTTTTGGCCCTTGGCCAGTTCCTATTCATTGTGGCGCCATGGAGTATGGCACCACGGCATTGGCCTGTGGCCAATGCCTATTTATTGTGGCGCCATGGAGTATGGTGCCACAGCCTTGGCTTGTGGCCAAAGCCTAGCCTGTTTCTGGCTATTTTTGTTATGGCCTTGGCCTTTGGCCAAGGTCAAGTGGATTTGTGGCGCCTTGTGCCATCTCTTGGCCTCTTGGCCAAGGCTGATTTCTTGTGGATCCATGTTTTCCATGGCTTGTGGTGCCATGCTATGTGGCGTTTATGGCTTTGGCATCTGGCCAAGCTCGACTTTAGGCAGCCTGTGCCTTAGTCGTGGTGTGAGTGCTTATGCTACAACACACTTGAGGTCATGGCATGTTTATCCATGTGGTGTGCTAGACCATCCTGAATTTGGGATTAGGTCCGCTTAGGCCTATTTAGGCTAGTGTATGCTTCTCAGAGAGCTCGGACCGGCCTGGAGCTTCGATATTTCTAAGGTTTGCACCAAGACTCGCGTGTTGAGCCGTATCTTGAGAGGAAATCCATGAGGATACGTCTCTGTTGATCTTTCACCGTGTACCATCAAGCGAGGTCTGGCTCTGAGCTGATCGATGGGTTTAATATGTTGGTGAGATCGTTAGTACTGCGCTATGATATTACCCTCTCCACCGGAGTTATAAGAGAGAGTTCATAGAGAGTTTGTTCGGCTCATGGAATGGATTGCATTCTGAGCTATAGAAATGAGCCTGAATAGGCGACTGCCTTCAATAAGACATGGTTTCGAGAGTGTTCTGACAATCTTGTCCCTCTCTCATTTTCCACCATCTACAGAAAGTCCCCTGGTTAGTGTGGAACAGAAATGTTTCATGCTAAGCACTCAGATGGTGATGTTATCTTTTAAGGGTTTTAGCGTTCTCCCCTATCATCGTTGTGTGTTGTTGTCGTTATATTTTAAAGGGTTTTCTAAGGCTAGGTCTCAATGCGAATAATCTTAACAGTCGAGAGCAATTTTATGCCAGAGAAAGTTTTTTTTTTTTTTATGCAGGGACGTGCATGCACGTGGGCAAAGGTGGCCATGGCGCTATGGCCATGGCGCCACAAGTTCTTGGCGTGGACGCGTATGGGAGAGGTGGCCATGGCGCTATGGCCATGGCGCCACGAGTTTTGGCGTGGATGCGGCCATGGCGTCATGGCCATGGTGCCTCGAAATCCGCGCCGCAAAATTTCTCTCTTCTTTTTTTTTTTTGTTTTGGGTGAGGCGGTAAGTTTCTCATCCTCCCTTTCTTCCGAGAGTCCCGCTGGGACTGGGATTCCATATATATATATATATGTATACATATACTCATGTCTAGGTTAAACTTTTTATCGAAGAAAGAGAGATAAAGATAGGTTTTCTCAGAGTAGTTTTCTTTTTCTTCCTGATTATCTTCTTCCCTATCATTCCCTCTATTTGTGATCTCGTTCATCATGCCATCAAGGGGAGCTACAACGCAGAGCAATAAGGAAAACTAGGGTTTTCAAGTGACCTAGGTTTTTTTTTTTTTTTTTTT
>JAJJMA010165830.1:0-15673 GCA_023529015.1 Papaver nudicaule | reverse complement strand
TCCAAAATTGCTTGTTTTGACATCTTGGTGGATAAGATGGATAACAGGCTCAAGGGCTGGAAAGCTAAAGACCTTTCCCCTGCTGGAAGAGGCCTCATGGCTAAAACAGTTCTTGAAACCATTCCTGTGTATTCTATGTCCACTTTCATAATTCCCAAGAAAGTTATAAACACTGCTAGAAACAAGATCAGAGATTTTTGGTGGGGAAAATTTAGTTCTAAGAAAGGTTACTATATGAAGGGTTGGAAAAAGCTATGTAAAAGCAAGGAAAAAGGGGGTAATGGTATCAAGGACCTAGAAAAGCTTAATCTCTCTTTAATTTCAAAGAATGGTTGGAGGCTTTTCCAACAACCAAACTCAATCTGGTCTCTTACTATGAAAGCCAAGTATTTTCCTAAATCCAATCCCTTTCATGCTGTTTGCAATTCCAACTCTTCCTGGGCCTGGAAGGGAATCTACAAGGGTCTTATGCTCCTGAAACAAAACTGCATCTGGGAGGTTGGCAATGGAGAAAGCATAAATATCTGGAAAGATCACTGGATCCCAGATATGGATGATCTAGCTACATCTGCTGATAGCATTTGGGCTGATTCTATGCTCCCTCAAACTGTGAATCTCCTTTTCTCTGATACTGGTTGGAACCGTGATTTCCTTAGCACTATGTTTAACGATGAAACAAAGGGGAAAATAATCTCTTTGAACCCTAATAGAGCTCTGGAAGACACCTTGCGTTGGAAAGGTAACAACAATGGTAAATTCACTAGCAGATCAATGTATGATCATCTAGATGATAAGGAGTCCCAAATCACTGACATCCTAGCTGGAAAAATTTGGAAAATGAAGAGTATCCCTAGAATTCAGTTTTTCGTGTGGAAACTCAAAACAAAAATTCTTCCTTTTGGAGCAAATCTGGCAATCCATATAAAAAGTATTAACCCCTTGTGTAGGATGTGTGATCTTAAAAATGAAACAGGTGAGCATTTACTTATGGAATGCAGTTTTGCCAAGGCCGTGTGGGCTCACTGTTCCATCAGTTTGGAAAGAGCAACCAGAGGAGTCACAGATATCACTGAGTGGATAAACTCATGGTTTGATCCTACTCATCCTAACACCCACAATGTCACATGGAACTCCCTTTGTGGAACCATATGCTGGCATATCTGGAAGGCCAGATGTGAGAAAGTTTTTCAAAACAAAACCACCGATCCCAAATTTACTGCTTCCATGATCCTACAACATCTGAATGAGTTTTCAAACTCTGTGACCAGGCTTTCAAATAACCAAGCAAGCGAGAATGTTTTGGAAGTGCAACCATCTATAGTTGGGAATGGCATCTCCTTTGCTTTTCTGACCAACTATAAAAAGGATACTACTCTAACTGGTATAGGAATTGTTATCCTTGATGCAACAGGTACCACTATTGGAAGAAGGGCAAGCAGCTGCAGAGCCAAAGGGAAAGAAGAAGCTGACTGCTTAGCAGTCATAGAAACACTTGAGTGGGCAAACCAACTTCAATGTCCAGGTTTTACGCTTTTGGGATCAAACAAAAATCTCCTGAATGCTATTCAAGGAAATCAAAGGAAGACTAGTTGGACTTCCAACTCGAAAGTTGACGGAATCATATCAATGCTATGTACTTTTGAAAATGTTAGAATCAGTTTACAGAACTCTAAGTCAAATAGAGATCTGCTTAATTTAGCCAATCTGGCATGTAAAACTATAAGTCCTCAAGTCTGGGAGGCACAAACTCTGTTATGTCGTCCTTCAGCTTCAGTTTAATCTATTTCCTACTTTATAAAAAAAAAAAAAAGTCAATCTTCTTAAACTGTTTCTTTATTTCTATAAGCTACATTTTGTTTTGTCTACTTTCATTGATGTTTTCCTTCTCATGAAAATGTATTTGACAAGAACTTACAACTCTACTTTGGAATTTGGATCATGCACCCACTGATTCATTTTCAAAAAAGCCGGACGGACCGAAAAGTTGACACCTGCTACAGTGGATGACAGAAAATGTGAGAGGGGTTTTTCCCCTGGGCCCCCCCCCCTGCTCCACCACCTCCAGCTCCTCCCTCTCACAGTTTCTGTCAACTGACCGAGATTCCCTCGGTCAGTCTAGAATTGTTGATTCATTTTCCCCATTTCTTTTACAAAATGGTTACTGTTGGATGTGACAACTCAAAGTCACTTGATTAAACCTGAAAACAATAATTGCCTTTCTCTTAATTTCACACAGGAAACTAAAAACATCTCACCATTTTTGCCTTCACCAGTTAACCCATTAGTAAGCCTTGGTTAACGTGAATTTTCTTCCATTGTGACATCTCCTCAATTAAGTGTTTTTTTTTTTTTTTTCCTGTTTCCATTTGTAATGATTCTTCTTGCCCTCATTTTATAAACAAAAGAAGTTAATTTTTGATGTAACAAGGTAATGACACTAACATTATAAAAAGAAAAGAGGAAGGAAATTTGTTAGCTATACCTTGATAATTGATCTTGTTTTTTTCTCTTTTTATACCAAAATCAAAAGGACTTTTGAGCTTCTTTCATGTTGTCTTCTTTGTTGTTAAATCACGTGAACTACCACCCATTTACTCTTCGTTTTTGGTCTTCCTCCGATAGGTCCATATTGGCTCATTCCTTGACTGCTTGTGGAAGAAAAATTGAAATACATAATTCGGTTCCTTATACTTTGGTCAATGTCCTTCCGTCTTACGTGATTCACTTCCCCTAATAAAACAAAACAATTACTTTTTTCTTTGCATCTGTATTTGATTTCTAAAATGAAAATTCATTGAGCACCTTAGTTTTTGAATACTATCCTACCACTACTATTTAAGTCGCAACTAAATCCTACATATATTCTGCTAGTCTAATGTCTCGTCAGTTTCTCAGACTCCGGTTTTGGTATCTTCTGTTAACGTTTTAACGTCAATAGATAAAAGATTGCATAATTATATTTGGGTTTAGTTCATTATTATGCGATTATAGTAAATGCATTCAACTAAGTTTTGAGATTATGAATGATTTAATGTTATTGAGTTTTTGTTTATGAAAGTGATTTTAATGCATTCGGCTAGTGTATATGGTTAAGTGGTTTTAGAAACGAAATGAAAAATGAAATGGAAGAAAAGAGGATAAAAGAAAATGAGAAAAAGAAAAGGATCTGTGTTGTGGAATCGTCGGGCCATTTATGGCATCCCACCAATGGTGGCTACCCTGGGAAGAGTGTTCGAGGAACACTGGTTGGTAACCGGAATAACCCTGACACTAGAATAGGAATCTGAAGTTAAAGGTTCGATTATTGGAGGTTGATCTTTGAAGAAAGAATCAAAGATATAAAATTAGAGGTTGACTTGTGTTGATGAAAATGGAGTAAGTGATTTTAAATATATTGGACTTGCATGGTTTTGGTATTTTTATCTGGTGCATGATTTGTTTTCCGTTCACTCTATTATTTTTTGGAAATTCCCTGCTGAGTTGTGGTTTGCTCACCCCTATCTTTCCTCCCTTCCACAGAGTATGAAGCAAAACTAGCTGATAAAAGAAATTGATAATTATAACGGGGATATGGGCATCGAGTATTTCTGAATTTCATCAAGGTGTTGGTTTGTTTTTAGTTTTGTATTTCTGATTTTGTACTCATTTACAGTTTTGTAATTTCAAAGAAATTGTATATTTCTTTCTCGAAAAATTTATTCGTGTTTGACTTCGACATTTAGTTTCTCTCTGTAAAAATGTTTTAGAACTTTTATAGACTCAAACGAGTGGTTGTCCGGAGTTTCGGGCTTGCCAGGCAGATCGGATCCGGTCCAAAAGACCGAATCCGGGTCCGTTGGAGGCTCCGGAAAACCGGGCTGTCACAGTTCCGAATCGGGGTATTACAATACCACCACCTTTAAATTGGAGCCGTCCTCGGCTCCGGAATATATTCTTTAAGCCCAGATCTCCGACGTTCCCTGCCCCTCATGAGACGAGCTACCTGGAACACAACTCGTCCAGCGTACTCTCCCACCCTCGACAGGTGAACCGTCGTCGGCTCTGATACCATCTGTAATGACCCGTCCCTCCACCGATACTGTCCCCACTTAACCACTGCGGGTCATCCGGCAGTGTGGGGTTTTCAACGGGCACCGCTGCGGTCATCCGGCAGCAACTTCCCAGGAGGTCACCCATCTCTGGATTACTCCCGCCCGAACACGCTTAACTGCAGAGTTTTTTTCCAACTGCTGAGTTAATTTTGCTTGAAAGGCCTCGGTGTTAAGAAAGAACAAACCATTACTTATATTCCATCGTTCGGCCAACCACCGCCGAATCGGGGTATTACAATACCACCACCTTTAAATTGGAGCTGTCCTCGGCTCCGGAATATATTCTTCAAGCCCAGATCTCCGACGTTCCCTGCCCCTCATGAGACGAGCTACCTGGAACAGAACCCGTCCAGCGTACTCTCCCACCGTCGACAGGTGAACCGTCGTCGGCTCTGATACCATCTGTAACGTGTTATGAAAGGATAAACCATTACTTATATTCCATCGTTCGGCCAACCACCGCCGAATCGGGGTATTACATAGTTTGTGACTGGCTATGGGAATTACCACTCTCGGACTGGAAAATTATAAAGGAGTTTGGTCTTGAGAAGATAGTTCATTTGGCCAAAATAAAGATTCCAGAAACTATTCCTAATTACCTTGCAGGGTTCTGGAGGAAAGAAATACAGGTGCTCCGAATCAATGATTGTGATTTATGTCCAGTCCTTGAAGAATTTGTGTCATTCTTTGATCATAAACTGAAGAATGAAATAGTTATGCCGCCTATTGAACCCCTTATAGCTCCTAGAGATTTAGCCAAGTTCCTCTGTATATATGAAGATGAAGCCATGGATCTGATAAAGGACTCAGAATTAAATGTGCGTTGGATTTGTGAGGACTTGCGTGATCACCATAATCCCATTGTTAGGGGTAGAGCTTTTGTGTTGGCTTTTACCGGCCAATTCCTCTTCAGCAACGGTGATGGAATGTATCCATTGGCAGTTGTGCCCATATTGATTCAAGATCTCAATGGTCTGTCCATTGTACCACTTGTTCTAGGACAACTTCTTGTGTCCCTAGATAAATTTGAAAAAAAGGGTTATCTCACCGGTTGTCCAATGTTATTTGCGGTACGTTTTAGTGTCTTATTACCCTCTTTCATTCTCAAATGTTGTATTTTTTCCGTTGCAATTTAAATATTTATTGCAAGTATGGGCACTGGAGCACATGAATTTTCTGGAATTCGACGAGCCCATGCAACCTGGTCTTCTTTCAAATTTTTATGAACGTTACATGCATAGGTACGGCGTGGATGTTGTTATATCAGTCAGAGACGTCAGGAGATGGGCAATTGGAAACATTCTGGCTGCCATAAATGCTGGGCATTGGAAGAGCGGATCAGTTCGTGCAAAGTTCATCGTTTGGAGAATTCCGCACTGGAATTTCGAGCCCCTAATCTGGTCTACTAAAGAAGAAACCTCCTATGGCGTGCTTCCATCTCTCAGAAACTAACTTACTATGTCCCAGCCCTTGCCCTAAGACAGTTTGGTTTTCTTCAGACCCGACCCCCAAGAAGAGGCTTACGGCCAATGTTGCTGCCCTTGTCGCAAGAAGTACTGAATAGCGTTCAAGATGGCCTAAGCGCCAAAGGTGGTCGAGTTGCCTTAACCTAACTCCAATTGGCCCTGGTAAGAACTACGATGGCGAATAAAGTATGGCGGGGCATGGAATTTCCTTATACATCCGATGATGAGTATGATACCGATCTATAGATTTCCCTTTCGTTTTTTTTTTTAGGTACGCACATACTGTCATCATATGTGGGAAAATTTTTGAGTTTAAACTTTTTGGGTATATATGTATTCGGCATAAGTGGATGTTGTAAGTATTTTTGGTATACTCTGCGGAGAACTCGTAACATTTTTGTAAAGAAGACAGCTAATTGTGGTTCTGAGTCTCTTCTTTTATATATGTAGTCTCTTTTCTTCTTTGTAAAGAAGAAACTCTATTAACTTTAATATATGTAGCTTCATCAGGATTTAGAGCCCTGCTATTATATCACTTTGTTAGTATCATTTTATAATAGTGAAAGAAAATAATGGCATAAGGGACGAAACAAAATAAAAATAATAATATGCGTGCAATAGACCAACTAAATGCATAAGAGCAGCATTAACCCTTCAAATAACTTATTGTGTTGAACCCCCTAGATTGTCCTCCAAAATCCTTCAACGAGACATGGATCATCATGTGAGGTACAATTCCAATGCGTGTTTGGGAAGGACAAGGCCCCCAGATTTTCTTCAAGGTTCCAGTGGATGTATTGTAACAAGATAAATTTCGGCGATTCCACAGTAGGATGTTCTTGTTACTTCCAAATGCTAATGGCCTAAATGACGACCATGTATTTTCTGGCTCTTTCAAGAAAATGCTCAACTCGCGTTCCCAACTGGGCTTAAACCTTGATTTGATTCTTCTGGTCAATGTGTAAGTTAATCCCAACTGATTGCTTAGCAATAAAAAAGTATACTTAAGACCAACAACAAATTACGTCTGTGATAAGAGACCCTAGGCCCATCGTTGTTGTGTAAGTTCTAAATGATCTTATGGACTAGAGGGCTTACCCGAATGCTTGAGCCTGGTTCATGCACCTTAATATTAGCTCGCGGACATGGGCCCCTGACCCGATTCAGAGGTCCGTCCATTTTTATTGTCACGTACCCATAAATAAGATAGATCACGTGGCAATCTAACCATATTTAGGCACCTCAACTCTTATTGTCCTCGAGTGGTTATAGATGCTGGCTATGGACACCAACAAGTATGTGGAATTGGTGAGTGTCGAAATGAAACCTCCACATTGGACACACAGAGTAAAAATTGATTTCTTTAGGTGTCTACTAACCCATATTTTGGCACTTTACATCATTTTTGTCCTAGAGTAGCTACAAATGCTGGCTATGGACACCCAACATTAATCTCGAATTGGAGAGTGTCGAATGAAAACCGACACGCTGAGAAAACAATTATTTCTTCAAGTGGCAATCTACCCATATATTGGCACTTTACATCTTATTGTCCTAGTATGGCTATTGACGCTGGCTATGGACACTCAAGAAAATCTCTAATTGGTAAGTGTCAAATGAAAACTCCAATAGTGGACACGCATAGAAATTATCGAACATCTTGACATTGCTCTCTACTGGTAGATCGACAATGACAATGACAAACACAAGCTCAACGTGCCTTTATGATTCCCGAAGGCTACTGAATCAACATCGTAGTTTATATCTGAGCAAATGGACACTTGAAGAATTTATCGAATTGCTTTCACGTTGCTATTCAACAGTCATTCTACACTGGATATGACAAACACAAAGGAGAGTGACAATGTGGTCAGTAGTTGCGACGGTTGATAGCTTAATCCTTGCCAAGGATCCTGTAAGCAATCCAACCCGTCGTATAAAGGGGGAATACATACACTACATTCACCTAGACGTGTTTATTGTACGACATATTGCCACTTGATTCAAAAACCTTCACATGGCTCCATGAAAAAACCGTCTTAAATGCTCATTTGTGTACTAGTGATGCCCAAGTGTTGAAGTTGTAGAGGCTGCTTCTATTGAAAACGTTTTTGTTGTTGTCAACAAGCTCGTCTCTGATGTTATGGAAGCAATTGATTCTTCGAGCGAGAAGGTAGTAACTAGTGATGGAAGTCTGGACACTTCGTATCCTGATGCCGGAGTTGTCTTTCCTCCATCCGCCTTTCGAGTTCACCGTGGCTATGATTCGGTAGGCAACTTCCCAGTGCTGAAGGAGTATGATGAATTGTATGACCATGTCTGGAGAAAATTCGGCCATACTGCTCATGATAAAGAGGTTTGTATGCTCTCAGTTGTTGGTACTATGTTGTCGAGGATGTTAGAGATGATGACCCAATTGATGGGTGTCAAACCAGCAAATTAATTCTATATGATATTTCCCACAAATACTAACAAGCAGCATAGCGGTAGTAGAGTTTGTTCCCACAGAGAGCATATAATTGTTACTTGTTCTTCGCTTCTTATGTAACCATAGGGGGTTGAGTTGATAAAGTAAATAAAGAAAAATAAAAAGAAAGAAATAGAGGGAGAAATTACTGATCAAGGGTTTCATCTTCCATCACCAAACAAATTCCTCAATCGATCAGAACCAATATTCAATCCTTCTCGTACCAATAGCCCTAGAGTACCTCATCGCGAGTATACTGCGGTAAATTCCTTATGTCATCACATACCATAACGATGAATATGTGAATACTACCCAGAGAACAACTTAATACAACATGTGATCAAGTTAATTTAATCCCCGATGAGCTTTAAGTTCTATGAATTAGGCTAATCTGTGCAACATAAGTACTATGAGTAAATTGTTCAACACGGGTCAAGCTTCTACATGTGATTACTAGGATGCATCACTACAAGCAATAACCACACAGTGCTACTTGTAATCAAGATTTGCAAACTTGTATTGAAAACCCTAATTTAGCTTTAGATATGAACACGAATTCACTTGATTTGCAACTCAAACAAATAGCATCCAATCATATTGCAATACATCAATCATGCAATTATTTATGTGCGGTAGAACATGAACGATAAAAGAATTCATTAAATATTAAAACTGACCAGCCAGATTGATTCACATGTCTAGTGCTTCCGATTACATCCCCGAATCAATAACGACGAAAATTACACGATCATAGGTTTCTCAAAAACCCATTGAAAAAAATATAGAAAAGAAGAAGAAAGAGAAAGTCTCCCCAAAGGGGAGAAAACTGAAGTGTAAAGATATCTAAAATAATGTCTAGGCTTCCCTTTATATAGGCTCTTAATTCTTCACATCCAAGGAAACCAACCTCCTCAAACTCTTCTTTCTTTGCTTCTAAGGCAAGTCAATTCGCATCGGGTTGCCCCTTAGTAATAAACATGACACCTTGTAGCAGTTCCCGTGTTTAGCCTATTTTCTGATTTTTCTTCTTTTACTCACCGTTTTGCTCATAACTTCTTCGTCCAAACTTGGATTGACTTGATTCTTTCGCCATTGGCTTCATATTTCAATTTTCTTCAAGATAGAGCCAAGAAAATCCGCATTTGGATGAGTAGAACTTGATCTTGGCTTTTCTTCTCTTTCTACTCTGTGCTCGTTGATGATTTCTTCTCATTTTCTTGATTCAGCTCCATTATTCCCATAAAATATAAAAATAACTAACGGTATATAAATTCACCCGAAAACTTGCAAAGAAAGAATAATCAATTGATGCTTAGAGAGGTGTTTTGCATGCTTATCACCAATCCATTGACTCTGCTGATATGTCTGACGTACGAGATTGGGAAGGTACTATAGTTGTGACTGGACCTAAAGGCTTCAATGTGGCTTGGATGTGTTAGAGCATTGCTCGGTTGAACCCACTGATATTGATATCTCAAGTCAGTTGTCAAGTTTATGAGACAAAAACACAATCCTTGATAAGTTTACTCTACAACCTCGGACTAGGATAGTTTTAGGTAATCGAGACGAAGACTGATAAAGACGAAGACCGGAGCTTACTACTTGATAAATCATAACGTCCTCGCTAAAGGTTAGAAAGATTTTTCTTTTCCGTATCGTATTTACCATTTCTATCATACCAATAGTCTATGATGTTGTTTATATGATCCGAAGGTATTCTAGGATTTCCGCATTTGCATTTGTCACATTCGTGATAATATGTATAGGTAGAGTATGTTGAATTGTCTCATGAAAAAGACCACAACGGTGAACGCGTACATGAACGCGTACATGTGATTATATGGCATTTCAGTGAACGAGAAAAGTATGTATGAACGCGTTCATGAACGCGTACATACAAGTTCACGGAATCTCATGAACTCTACTGACTGCTCTATGAACGCGTTCATGAACGCGTACATATAAGCCATGAAGAAAACTTCCAACTTTCATATCATTGAAGTTTCGGTCTAGGCATGATTAGTTCTCGGACTCGTCATTACTTGGCCCATGGAATTCAACTACTTAATCCAAGCGATGTTCAAACAAGTATTTGGACCAGAAGTCGCAAAGCGATGTCCAAACATGATTTGGACTAGAAATCGCAAACCTTCAATCAAGGTTGAGTCTTCTTTAACTATTGGCCTAGTCCAAAGTTAATAGAAGATCGAGAATGGGTAATCAAGCTATGGATCTTCTTAGTTCCGGAACTTGCTTGAGCCCTACTCAAGGTTGCTTAGACTTTAAGCAAAGCCTCCCTTGGTGATTACTATAAATAGATGACCTTCTGCAAGATACAATCTCAATGCTCTACACATCTGTGTATCCTTGCATAAAGGTTGGTTGTCATCTCGAAGTCCTTTTGGACTACGACTATTGAAACACTTCACTTGACGATCGTGAAGCACAAGTCGAAAGTAAAATTCATGATCTTGTATCTTGGGTCGATTGAATTTTTTCAATCTTATCACGACCAAGATGTGATAGAAACTTCGTAAGGTAGATTTTGTATCGTAAACCCTAGAAGTTCCCAAACGCAAATTCACGAACTAGGTTTCGTACTAAGTTCGTCAAGCGTTAGGAGGTAAAGTTGTTTAGGCTAGATTAATAAGCCCTATTCAACATATCCGATTTCCATTAACCTTGACTTTAAGTCTAAAGGAAATCACAATCGTATTCTCGTTTAATTACTTGGATACTTTTAGGCGTCCTGTTAGAGGCAGGGTAGCGCTAGTCTTCACGAAGGGAAGTGGAGCAACTCCTAGGCCTGTAAAGGACGTCAGCTAGGGGAATCAAGTACGTAGGTTTCTATGGAAGACAAGAGACGTAGGAGCACATTGGTAGCTGAGTTGCTTGTAGGGCGAATTCGGTCTCGATACATTCCAGTCCGAAGTCTAAGAGTAGGCTAGCGTCTGTATTCAGTTAATACTGAGGGTGTTCACATCTGGACGAGGTCCCGGGGTTTTTCAGCTAGGTTTGCAGTTTCCTCGTTAACAAAATTCTGGTGTCTTGCATTACTTTTCCCTTCCGCATTATATTGTCTCTGATCTATATAATAGAAGTAATTGCAAGTTTGTTGATTCATAACCTTTGAGTGAAACCATCTCTATTGAGATCTACAAGAAACACTTTCTTGTTAGGGTTCGGTTCTCTGAATTATACTCAGGTTGTTGTTTGAATATTGATTTGTGAGATCGTTCAAACAACTGTGATCAACTAGGTTCACGAAAACTAAAAGTTGTGGTGTATCTCGGTATCCCCGCTTTTTCAGTTGGTATCATAGCAGGCAAACACCTTGTAAAAGACGTAACTGTCTGTGTTTGACGCTTTCGTGAACTATGAACACAGATTCTGCGAATGTACATGTTCTACCAGTCTTTGATGGCACAAAGTATATATGGTGGAAATCTGCTATGCGGTCTTTTCTACAATCTCGAGACTTTGATAGTTGGGTCTACGTGATTGATGGATACACACCACCTACTATTACTATAGGAGAAGGTGATGCTGCTGTCACTCGCAATAAGAAACCAGGCGAGTATGACGAAAACGACAGAGCCAAGGATAAACTTGAAGCTGATGCGCTTGACGCCATCATTCACGCCATAACTCCCGATCTGCATCATCATGTGGAAACATGTGAATTTGCTAAAGATGCTTGGGATATTTTGAAAACAGTATACGAAGGTAATACTGCGGAGAAAGAAGCAAGACTTCAAAATCTCATGTCTGACTGGGAAAATCTCCGAATGTTTGATGAAGATACCTTTACAGCATTTGAACACAAGCTCTCTGAAATCGTGATCGCCTCTCTATCACTAGGGAAAACTATCGAATAAAGAGATATTGTACGAAAAATTCTAAGGTCCCTTCCTCCCAGATATGATTCAAAAAAACATGCCATCCAAGAAAAACATGGATATGACATATCAAGAGGTGATTTGGTTTCTAAACTAAAAATCTTTGATTACGAGCATCAAAGTAAAGTCATATCCCTAAAGGCTCAGACCCCTGAGACACCTCTTGATAAAAGTCCTGATTTTGAATTGAATGATGATGAACGGAAGCTACTTTCACTCGTCTCTCAATGGTTGAAAAAGAAAAGGAAGCCGCAAACTTTTTCTTCTCCCAACAAAAAACAGAATTGGGAAAATACAGAGGATTTACCACAGTGTTTCAAATGTCTAGGTTATGGACATATCTCTCCTGATTGCCCTAACAAAGACTACTGTGATAAACTGAAAGCCTTCAACGCAACTCTAGACTGTCCAGAAGAGGAACGCTTGGGGATCTCTCCATTGCATAAGGATCTCTGTATGCATTCATCTTGCTTATCATTGAGTGCTCAACATGATGATATCCATCATGATAAGCAAATCTGTTTCTTGACAGAAAAAAATCACTCTGCTTCAAAAAGATCTTGAAAAAGAACGGATTGAACATAAAGCAGACAGCGAACAATTCATGCTTGAATTGTCAAACCTTGAGTTTCATATTCAGAACTTTGAAAGACATTCTCTTTCTAGTATAATGTATCTTCATAACGTTGAAACTCAACGGTTGTGTTAGAGCATGGCTCGTTCAACCTCACTAAGTGTTGGTATGTCAAGCTTAGTTGTCAACTTTAGTGATTAAAACTCGACCGCTAAATAACACACGTTTAGGTGAAGTCATGTGAGAGAGTTAGCTTTAGGTTGTGGAAGATTTTGGTAGGATTTAGAATCACTGGTTGAAGAGTTGAAGAAAGACTGAAGATCAAACGAAGACATCCGGCTTCATCATTCAACAGGTTAGTGAATCTAAATAACGCGATTCCATTATCTTTTACACTTGTGCTACATAAGACATAAACATAACTCTCAGCTTGAGCTTTACGTTATGACTTGATCACTTGTGATCAGTGTGTCTTATGATAACTCCGCTTTACCACTTGTGGTATTAGTGTGTAGTTATGGCGTTCCAATATTGCTTAGAGCTTTATTTTCTTCTATGTCTCTAAGTTAATACAAAGGTTTTTCCTAAAACCTTTTCGAGTTGGATATAGCAATGTGACACGTTTTCGAATTGAGATCTTTCCCAGGGATCATATTTGATAAGCACCATATTTCGAATTAAAAAGAAATATCCAAATATACCTTAAGATATTATTTGCTTTGATTGCTCTTGGCTAAACATGTTTCGAAAATATATTTTCTTTATGGAATATATTTTTCTTAAATGTAAAATGCTAGAGTATTAGTACTCATTAAATGCTATGAGACTAAATGGGGAATTTCGGAACTATTATGTAAATGTGCTTTGTGGAATTTCCGAAATTAACTTTGCCTCATTTCAAAGCTAAAGCCTTAGTCAATATAAATAGGAGTGGTATCTCTCCTGAAAGCTTTAATCCCCTTGGCCAAGATCTTCTTCGGAATTGTAAGCTTGTGTTGCCGCTTTTCTTTTCAGTTACCTTTGAGCTTTTTCTCTCGGTCTAGAATTGCGTGAAAGTCTTCTCTCGGGATCGAGAAGCCTAGAAGTACCTCTTACGGGAAACTAGTTTATGTTTACTAGTCTTCTTTGTATTGTACTTGTTTTTTGTTCTATCACGTCTATCAAACCTAATGATCTTGTTTATTCTAAGGTCATTCTCTTCAGATATAAGGCCACTCAAGATCGTTGTGATTAGAACATACTCTTTATCTATTAACCTGGATTTGTCAGCAAGCTGCTTTCGGTTTGTGTGCCTAAACTATAGATATTGAGTGAAATCAAGAGTGTTGTTATTTGATTTGTTCTTTGCAGGTACATCGTTCTTCACGGTCATATCATTTCGTACTTGCTACAGCTATCTGCTTGATTCCAACTGGGACGACAAGGTTGCTCTTTCGGGAGTTTAGGTTTTGAAACCTTGATCGATATCTCGAGGTGTTTATTGCCTAAGTAAACTTAATAACTTCGCTCTTGGTGTGAAAATATCTTCGGTGAAAAGACCTGCCGCTATTTGGTTGTTGTCCATAAGGTTGTAATCGTCCGATTTGAGGTCGGGTAGCGATAGTCCTCGCGACGGTCTGTGAGGCAACTCTTGCGTAAGACAGTAACAGGCGTCTGTTTACGTAGGGGAGTACATGTGCGTGACCACCTTGTTGTGGTTGGAGGCGTAGGAATACTGAGGGGAAATCTTTGTGACTAGTAGTCGTATTAGGGTCATATTGTCTGCACCAGCTAGTCCGAAGTCTGAGAGTAGGTGTGTTGGCGGTTTAATTCTTAAGAGTATTCAAACTGGACTAGGTTCCGAAGTTTTTCTACGAGTTTGTAGTTTCCTCGTTGACATAAATCTTGTGTGTACTTTACTTTACTTCCGCGTTATATTTGATTCGTCATTTATAATTAAAGTATCGTACTTGTATGTTAACATAGATCTTGTTCTTGAGTTCTTGGAATACAGGAACCGTTCAAGGTTTGACTTATAGGTTGACTAAAATAAAAGATTGGTGGTGTACTCGTTACCCTCGTCTTATCAATTGGTTTGACTTAACATAGAAGATGTTACTCAGTTCATCACCAAAACTGTCACTGAATGTGTTAAGAAGTTCATGGTACTTTCGAAAGACTGTTCGGGTTCTGCTCCTCATGATAATGATGACTCCAAATTAAAATTGAACAAGAAACGGAGGAAGAATAGGAAGAAGAAGCAAGGTTCTGAGGTTAGTAATGAGTCACAAGTATTAGACAGTTCTGGTTCTGTCACTCGGTGTGAGCAAGAAATTGCTCCCGTCAGCACAACTTGAGTGTGTTGGAATGTGTATCCTCACCAACTGTGCTCTTTGATGGCGAGGTAATTGTTTTAGGTGTAAAACAATAAAGAGAATCTGAGGGGTAAAGTGTGAAGTATGATGATGTAATAAAAGATTGTAATGGTATTCGAGAGGTCAAGATCGAACAAGACTCGTCTAAACAAAGAAATGGCCGTTCGAGTATTGCTTCAGTTACAAGAAGAGGATATAGGGTTGGTTTAGGGAGGGAAGCAGAGAAAGACTAGGTGCAAGTCGTACCAATTACTGGTAAACTCAGGACTTTGCGATAAGATAGAGATTTAAGCGATAAGCTTGAATATCTCTTTGAGATTTGGTCTAAGGATTGAACCGGGCAATCGCCATTTAAACTAATGAGATAAATCTAAGGGTTGAGCTAGCAACCTCCATTTAGATAAGATAAGTCTAAGGATTGAGCTATGCAATCGCCATTTAGACTGAGAGGATTTCAGCAACTCTCTGTGGCAATAGTCAAATAAATACGACTTTCAATTTGCCATAAATATGAGAAATTGACTTGTGGCATGTAATGCACCAATTCTCTGAGTAATGAAGACATATGAATGTCCAAAATAATATAATTCATATCCATGAGCCATGATTAAGAATTATAGCACTGATTTATAGAAGCAAGTCCATAATCAGGAAAAACAGACGAATGATGCTATCACAGCGTAGCCATCATCAAGAATGCATAAGCATTGCCAATATAAGACCTAAAGATAGGCCACAATAATTATAATAAGCCATGTTACATGGCATAATAATCTTATTGGGAAGTTAGGCATAGGACGCAAAAGATAAGCCATAACATTT
>JAJJMA010165822.1:0-10743 GCA_023529015.1 Papaver nudicaule | reverse complement strand
GTGCAACTTCCATAACGAACCTTCCAACTCTTGAAGTTGCCATTAAAAATTTAAAGAGATAAAATTCAAGGAAAAATAATCTAGTAGAGAAAAGAGGAAGAAGGCGTGGGATAAGAAGAAAACTAAGAGTTGAATGCCATTTATAGAGGAAGCCAAGTATGTTGTGGCATGCATAGATTCATTTGCAAGTCTTAATCGTCGAGGAAATTATTGCCTTTTTAACCACAAGTGCTGCCCATTACTGTCTTATGTGTATAATTTATTGAACTAGAAGGTCCATGTACAGATACGTGTCAATCTTTGGATAAGGAAAATAATATTTGGTGACAAGGTGGCGTAAATTGTGTAGATTTTAATTAGCAGTGAGATAAGAAATTAGTATCGACGTTAGATGGACATTGACACTACCGGCCTCATATTTGATCTCATAAAGTGTGTTTTGTTGGTTTGTATAGGATGGCCGGTGCGTGTGGGTCTTGTCTGAGAGCAAGGTGTGAAACATATGGCACAAAGTGGTTTGAATAATGGAGATGAGAATTGTGTCCCGGCAGAGGAAACTAGCATAGCAAAGGGGTGCCAGGGTGGTGTTGTTTAATCCTTAAATGGCTTTCTAGTCCAACTACTTGTCAAACGGTATAGGAAAATGAGGATGAGTTCTAGTGTAGTGTACACTGTTTGCATTTGAAATGCCCCAAACTCAAATTATGTAAACTAAAAACCGACACAGGTCCAGTCTCAAACGGGAAAAGAACTCAGCTTTTTCTTTCCCCATTAGAGTTAGGTTGGTTACCAGGAACAAAGAAAACAAACACGACATTCTGGTAGAAGAATGGTAGCCTATAAATTTGATAATTAACGAATTAGATGAGCTGTTTTTCATATTCTTTCCTATAATACAAAACTTGCAAATCATACAACATTCAAATTTGCATTATTTTACAGTTACAGAATTTGTGCAGTATCACCATGGTGGCGATAAAGTCTGTTTGTTTTACTGGAACAAGCAGCTAAGACATCACTACCGCAGTCTCAGCCTCAGCCTCATCTTCATCTTCATCTTCATCTTCATCTTCATCTTCATCGTCCCCATCAACGTAATTAGAGGAGCCACTAACAGTTTGTTTATCGAAGTCACTGTCAGCAAGGCCCGTAAGCTCGTTTGCTTCCCTCTGTTCATCTATTGTTTTTGCTAAAGACATGAGGATGTTTTTCGCTTTCTGATCAGGGGGGAATCCACAAGATCCCATTTCTTTGAACCAATATACAGCACTTCCGAAATCCATGTTCTTTCCATGAGCATCCATTATAATTGTGAAGATTGTCTGATTAGCTTTTATGTTGTTCAATCGCATTTCTTCATATTTTTCCATCATCTTGTCTAGATTACCGATCCTTGCATATCCTTTTATTAAAGTTCCATAAGTTACAACATTTGGTGTAAAGCCATCTTGTCGCAATCTCTTAAAGAAGTTCTCAGCACCTTCCATGTCGGATGCATTCACATATGCAGATAACATTGTTGCATAAGAACAGAGGTCAGGAGTGCACCTACACAGTACAAATAGCAAATAATACTTGAGAAAATTAAATCATCAGTTCGAAGACTGTAACTCAAATTTTATGGACTGGCACCAGAATCCTTGTTCAGAAAACACCACTACATATCAAGCCAAAATGAGCGTACTCCAGTATTTCCCGAGCGACATTGATGCTTGCAGATTTTAGGCATATGTACTATTTGAGACAGTTAAAAACGGCATTCTTGTGTAATATTTCAAATCATATATTTAACGTACAATGATGACACTTTGCCATCTTGTAGTTGGAGGGGGAGGGAGGGAGGCATACCTGTCTCTCCTCATGCTCTTGAACACAGTCCGGGCTTCTTCCACCATTCCCGATATTGCGAAAGCATCAAGCAAAATATTGTACGCTTTGCGGGTTGGCCTGTTAGAAAAGAAAAAGAGATTGAGTATAACATAATTGTATGATGTTCTCATGTATACCTATGAAGTCATATACATACTGTTAGTTGATTAGCTAGCTTCTTCGTTATAGCTTGGTTGGGTTAGTTTCTTTACATACTCACCTCACGATGGAGATGAATTCGTTCAGTGAGTCAAAATTAGTAAATAAGAAAATAAAGATCAGTTCAGTCCATGATTATTTTAACAATATCCTCGCCGGGGTACGATATACCACTCAACCAGTGCAGTTGTTACTATGGCGTTATTATCATTAGTCGAAACAGATCTGAAGATACAATATTTGTATTCTCTGAGAAAATAAAATGTCAAGTGACGCCTATATTGACACAAACTAAGATCATTATGAAGCCAATTACAAATCTAATGCTGGTTACCATTTATTAGAAACAGAAATAAATATAATCATCTAAGCAATCAAGTCCAGACGCACCTTACACCAGCATCTAGCATCTCTTCGAAAACGGCCAAAGCTTCTTCATCCCTTCTGGCCTTGCCGTAAGCACTAATCAGCAACGTATAACTCACAACATCAGGTTTAAGACCTGCTCGTTGCATCTGCACAAGCACATCACTCTTTAGACTTTAGTATCTTCATATTCAAGAAAAACCAAAGATAATATTCTTTTACGCATTACTAGGGACTTACTGCGAGATTTAGGCGTATGTATGATCCAGAAAAAAGAAAGTCAAGAGATAATTGTGAGAAAAAAATCAAGGAAACGTCCCATATACTATGGAGACGACTTTCTTTCAATATTGTTGAATCCACAAAAGAATAGTAAACAATAATACTGTATCGTGATATATATAGGCTGGTTGAACTACAAACTAGTAAAATACGAATCTCACTTTGCAGTTAGCATAAGTTCAGAATACAGCATAGAAATATTATTATCACAGTTATTACTAATAACTTATTGGTATTTGCTGCTTTTATGGTAAAAAATGTAAGTGGTCTCAGGTTTCTACAGTTCTCTTAGAGCATGTTGTATGTACATGAGGGTAGATTAGTTACAGTGAATATAAGTAATTTCTTCTTGTTCTTTTTTGATATATGTCCCGAAAAGTCACACCACGAATTCAGTATTTGCTAAAGAATCAAGGGAAAAATATGAAAAAGAAGAGAATTTTATCCTTAAAGATTCAATACGAGAAACTTCCTATGAGGAGTAATTCTTTTCAAACTAACCGAAAATGGATTCAGTTTTTGGGCATATATGTGACAGTTCCGTACTTTTACACGGTAAGGTATCCACATAGAAGACAGAATATGTTTAGCCACCAAAAACTGGATAAGGTCACCGAATCTTTAACAATAATGTGCTTAACCACTGGTACTTAAAATACTTTGTCATACCTGATCATAGATTTTTGAAGCCTCCTTGTAATTGGTTTCGAAGGACATTAGGCTGTTATAAGTAATCGTAGATTGGGGGACCCCTTTCTCAGCCATCTTTGCAAATAACTGGCGAGCTTTTTCATAACTTCCAGCTTTCTTATACATGTAAATCATCATATGAAACATTTTCTGGTCTGGTTTTAAAGGCGAAATCTCATCGTTTAATAATGTCTCAAAGATAGACTCAGCTTCCTTAAACTTGTCCCCCTGTAATGTGCCCATATTGAAAATTGTATGAGTTATAAAGCAAATCTGAGAATCAAATTATTTCTAGCAAATTAATGGAGTTGCCAACTTCCTATGCTTGGTCTATTGGTTCAGGATAATGTGCATAACTTTCTCCAAAAATTAGATGCCAGAAAGAAGCAATCAGAAAACAAAAGAAAGGCACAGCAATAATATATGGGACAGGTTAGATGTATAGCATATTCCTCGGAACAGCTAGGTTAGAAACTGCTGCTGATATAAATAAAACATGCTATGCCATGTCCACGAAATGCATGACATGTAATCTTTCTGTTTCATGTATGGCAACAAGTTAGTTTGATAGCCTCCACTCCTTTGTTACAAGTTAATAATCTTATATCAGTTAAACGTATTAGTCAAGCTCATACTTCCAGACAAAGTCTAACTGAAAGCTGCTTTTGAGACTGCGGGTCAACCAACAATCAAGGAAACTGAAGGCAAGACCTTGACTTCGACATAGGCAATATGCTCCCAAGGTCAAAATAGGCGGAAGCAACCAGAACCTACGATTTTATTAATATTCAGTTAGGTCAATCATGTATGCATTTGTGATCTACATAATCCAGGAATGAGCGAGTAAGCAACCTAAAAAACTCAAGTCAACCACAGAAATAAACCAATAAAGCTCGAGTAAACAAGAGTTTTAGTCCACCAAACAGTCATGTTTGTGCCAATAATATTAGAAAAAGAAATTTCAAGGTGGGATATAAGTCAGGACAGGTACCCCAACGAATATCTTTAGTATTATCTGATAAGTTACAGCTGACGGTTCAGGGCCTGAAGACTGCATCCTTCGAAATACTGCTTCAGCCTTATTGTATTGGCCTCCTTTTCCATACGCTTCCATCAGAGCTGTTTGGGATATCACATTTGGAGGATATCCATTCTTGTTCATGTAGCTGAGTACCCTCTCCGCCCTGTTGAAATCACCTAACTTCCCATAAGCAGTAACAAGCATCAAAAAATCCATCTCATTGAAATTCCACCAGTGTTGAGTCCTGAGCCACTCAAGAATCTATTAAACGGAATACAAAGCACATGATCAATAAAACAGATTATCGAGATATATTTATCACGTTGGTAAGGATTGGGCCAGAAAGAAAAAGTTTTGGCCTACATGCATGAAACTGGACACTTGATGAACAAACCACATAGATTTTATTTACAGAAAATTCATTTTCCCCAAAGGAATAATAAAGGTGGGAAATTTCTCGCTTTAGTACAAGAAGGCAAAATGGCTCTGCAAAGAACACTGTAGGATCAATACGCAAAACTAAGACAAGTGAGTCTCCGAGTTGTATAACATGATTGGTGTCAGATGAGAAACAACAGCTAATTTAAGCTTCAATTTAACAAATCATATGCTAAAGAAGGTGATTTAATTACTTCCATACATAAAAAATATGTTGAAGAAAGTGATTGATTTTCAAACACTAGTAAAGAAAAAAGAAAGAACAAATTTGATGTTCCACAAGTGTTTCGTTTATATACCTCACTGACTAGGTTCCATTTCCTAATCTGCTTAAATCTCACCAAGGAGCCCAATACAAGATCCTTTGGAAGACCTTGGTTTTTCATCCTTTGGCTTCTAAGGATCGCAACTGCAGAACCCTCCTCTTCAATATCTGTCATCAACTTCCTCCAATTCTTCTGATCTACTTCATCAGCTGCATCTTTGAAAACCTCTACTTTTTTTCTCCTTTGCATAAACTTTCTTGGCGCCAACATACCCAGACAAACAACATGTCCTCTTTGATGGATTTTTACCTTGGGAACATATGAACTATTGAGGATCTTTGCTTCGCTGAAGAGGAACAAGAGACCAATGGTCGAATTAAAATATGACAATTAACTTAAAACAGTATGCATGTTTCAGAAGAAACTAAATAGTCAAGCCGAGTATCCTTATAATCCTTATAACCAAACAGTAAGACTTTGTTTTGTTTGTCATTGCCGATCGATGAAAGTAAGTCTAATCACTCCCACTGATTAACCAATAGATGAACTTTCAATGGTTTTGCCCATGACAATTGGGACTACTTACACCTAGTTTCATATAAATAGAAAGATTGAAATCCAAAAGAAACAAACACTGACCTATCACTTGATTAAACAAGTTTGTAGAAATCACTATAAGATGGTTCTAAAGCAAGTGTACTAGTGCTTATGCATTTACATTCGCAGCAAAACAAGCATACGAAGGATAGCACATAATTACTTATTGTTGGAACTGGTTTCTCTTCTGAGTTAGAAGAGTGCAACTAATAAAAAAAAGTAAAGTTACTCATACGGTAACATGATACCAACTATGTTGAGAGAAGGTCATAAGCCCCTACAATGACTTCCAAATCTATGGATTATGGTGTGAGATTCCAAAGGCAAACCTGGACTTCCAAAAGCTGTTCAAGATAATTGAAATATAGTGGGTTTTGGTGCAAATTTGAAATCTCTGATGTTATCATTCACTGCAGACTCATTTACTGGAACCTTCCCTTCCAAAGTTTCAGAGATGCAAGCATTAATCAAAACACTAGAAGTGCATGTTGATTGAAAACAGAAAAAAACCAAAAAAAATAAACTTAACCTTATCCTTAAATGGGAAATAATTAATGGAAAAAAAAAACATTTCTTAACAATCAAAGAGTAATAAAGCAAACAATGTTAGCGAGAGACTGATACTGTTCACATAGAGAGATACAAGAAACAAATTAAAGAAATTTTGAACACAGAAAAGAGATGGTGTATAAGTTACCTCAAATTAGACGAGAAGGAGAGGAAAGAAAGTGATTGAATTGCTTCCATTTTTGAGACGAGGAGAAATTTCTGAGCTGATAAGACACAGACACAGCTGTTTCTTTTCTTTTCCACGTTCTTCTTCAAGTCGATGCCTTATCAGCCTCAAGCAGAGAGAGCAGAAGCTCCAAACCCAAAACCTCTTGTTATATCCGCCTATCCGTTTGCTGTAACATTTCACTTTCGGTAAGTTCCTATACAATCCTGTTTTAGGGGCGTCTGGTTTTTTTATTACTATACATATCCCCGATGGATGTTGGAGGGTGTCTAAATGGTTAGTAATTATCTAAGTTACCCTTTTAAATAATCATAATTACAAACCTAAAAACAAAATTTTAAAATAAAAAACGTCACCCTTCTCCTTTTTCCCTTCCTCTCTCTCTGTTAAAAACCATTAATCGTCTCGATTAGTCGACAATTTGATAATCTTTCATCGTCGATCAAATTCTATGAAAATTTATGGCAAAGAAGAAGCAACTGACCTAAGATGTTGAAGATCAAGATCAAATCGAGTCTAATGAGGAGGCACAAGTGACAATCACGCGCATCAAGTAGAGTAGAAATACAAAATCCATATTTTAATTTTGCTTTTGATTACATGTTTAGGTTAGAATCCACGAACTTTGCTCTTAAAATTGTAGTTATAGTGTGAAATACAGCTAACATTAATAGTCGTAAACTGTATTTCCAAAAGTTACGGTTAGAAATAAGATGAACAATTAGCCGTGACAAAAAAAAAAAAAAAAAAAAAAAAAAAAAAAAAAAAAAAAAAAAAAAACGCCACAAGGTTTTCAGCCGTAACCTTAAGTTATTGGTCGTAACTTGTACTTTGTAGTCATAACGCTTAACTATTACGGCCAACATTCTACTAGCTATATTTCTTTTTGTTTTTAAGGACTTGGTTATCAGCCATAACTTTTTACTTTCAGAAAGCCGTATTTCCTTATGTATTTAGAAATTTATGAAATTTAATTGCTTATAGAGTTTCCCAAACTTGTAGGAATTCTAAGAGGGTGAAGAACAACATAGGAGACAATTTTCCATAATTGAAAACACTTCCACCCTCGCGGTAGAGTTCATTGTGGGGCAGATAAAAAAGGTAAGCCGAAGACTGATCCAAGGAAGAAGAAGGGTGCAATTGTGATATGTGAACCAAATCAAGAAAATCAAGAGATTTAGCAGGAATCTAAAGAGTGGAGAAGAAATCCCAGAGAATGAGCAACAAAATAACCTTCAAGAAGACAATGAGATTGACGAAGAAAATAAGAATGCAAAACTAGTTGGTTAACCACTTGTTCTACATGCACCGTAGCCGAAAGAAAATAAGCCGAGGAAAAAAGCTGAGCCCAAAGGCAACAAAGTCCCGAAGGATACAAAGTTGTTGTTACCCCTACATCAAATGGCAGACCTTGGGGAGAGGCTCTTGATAGGGCCGCTATCTTATTTGGCTACGAACATTCATCGGTTAAAAAAGCCAGTGAGATGTGAGTAATAATCTAATATAAGACTTGTTCATTGTTTGTTGTGGTTTTGTCTAATTGTTTTATAAATTTATATAAGCGTTGATCAAATTCAAACACCAAAAGGCCGGATATTGGAATTTAAATGACGAATGTACTGCGGTGCGAGACATTGTACGTGCTATACCGTTGGAGAGGGTTGTTGACAATTGCCAGGTACCTTTTTATGTGGTTACTATTATTGCTTTTAAGGAAAGATATTGGCCCGAAACGGGTGCCTTTCATTTCTCATTAGGAGAGTTGGGTGTGATTGACACCACATATATTCAGGGTTTTGAAGTGGATTTAAAAGCCGTTGTTGGAGGTTTTGACAACCTTCAAGACTTCAAGACTTTGTTATAGACGTGTTAAGGTGAGAAAAATAAGAAACCAATAAGGATTTTATTTATGGGAATATGGAGGTTACAGGGAAGGAAAACCCCATAACAGGTAAATATCCCACCATGCTAGGAAAATTGTGTTGTCTCGTCTAAAGGAAAGTTATTGGGGTGCATTAAAGAAGGTTCTAGGTTTAAAGGAGGTGGTAGACGATGCGAAAACAATGATAACATCGAAAGTGTTCTTGTTGTATTCCCTTGCACCATGATCTTCCATAATCTGAATATCTTGAATGAATACTCATGGGGGACTGCCAAACTCGCTTATTTTGAATCATATGCCTGCTCAAGCTTCAAGAATTTGAGCTACACAAATTGGCGTGCATTGTGGTCTTCTTCAGGTAACTTATGTGGTTAATTTTTAAATTTTGTAGTATTCTTATGTCAATTAGTGCTTTATTGATGTGTGTTATTATATTTTATGCACTCATAGATTTATGACACTTTCCAACATTGAGGCCTACAGAGGCTCAAGATCGGAATGCAGAAAATTATATTGGACGTAGATATCCCTTCACATGAGTGGTACTGCGTAGTAAAAAAAATGATAGTCGTGATGAGGGATAAGTTGGACGCTTAACTGTTGATGAAGTGGTTTTTGACCCTTACCTGAAGCTTGATGAAAACGGTTATGATCAGCGTGAGTTTTCATAGGTGACCACCTACAACAGACCTTTGTTTCATCGAACAAGATATGTGATGTTCATCCCTCGTTGAGTTCTATGCCAAATTGGTTTCCTCCAAACTAATGGCTGTGAAGGAAGGTTTAAACCTGCGCAAGACTGGGTCCCATCTCCACAATGGTAACATAAGATTGAGATAAAATCCGGAATGGACAATCCAATATTGGAACAACCACATTGATCGAGGAAAATGACAATGACTTCCATCCAGGAACAAGAGAAGCCGAGGAAGAATACTTGCAATGTTTTTTTTTTATCATTTTGGTCATCCTTATGTAATAAATATGGATCCAGAGGCAGCAAGAATCCTGGGCGGCAGAGGAAGCCAAGAAGAATCGTAGAAAGGGTAAGAAAGGAGGTTTGCTGGATATAGAGCCCTCTATCATAAAGGGGTACATAAACTACTTCTTACATTAAATCTTTTAAGATTTATGTATGCTATCTTTGTGTCTAATAGTTAAGCTAGAAAAGACTAAGTTGGTGGCTTCTTCCATGGGTTGTAAGATCAAATATGTGGATGTAATAAGTGTTGCAAAATAAAAAGCCCTTCAATGTCAAGTCGAGGATATATAGAGGGGAAAAAAAAGGCAATTCGAGAATATGCATAGCCCATCATTATTTGAAGATTTAAGGAGGGAATCCAAGAAAATAGGGGTACCACTAGAAGCAACAACTCGTCTACTAGTCAAGGTTCTCTTGCGGGTTATTATGATTCTTCAACCAGAGAGTGTGCACCGCGCCACAGGGACCGGTTTACAACGGATATAGACGTTGCGCCGAATTAAAGCAACGTCTATTAGCGTTGCGAAAACGGCGTTACAAATTTTTGGTAACGTCTAATAACGTTGCTTTAATTAATTAAAGCAACGTAATTTACGTTGCTTCTTCCGTTGCGCTTTTGAGTTAAAGCTACGTAAGATAACGCTGCAGAATTTTTTTAAAGCAACGTATTATCTATTTTAGGCAACGTTAAATTACGTGGCAACCTGTCGCCTATCCACGTGTCATTGGGCCCACCTTTGAGTCGATGACGTCATTTTTAAAAATCTGCAACGTTATTTTGTGATGATGTGTCGGTGGGTCCCTAAAATTTGCAACGTTATTTGTGATGACGTGTCAGTGGGTCCCCAGAATCTGCAACGTTAATGTCTGATGACGTGTCGGTGGGTCCCATTTTATGCAACGTTATTTTTTATGACGTGTCGGTGGGTCCCCAAAATGTGCAACGTTGATGTCAGATGACGTGCCTATGGGTCCCATTTTCTGCAACGTAAAAGTATTACTTAAGCCACGCTTATATCTGTTGCAAAATTTTAAATTGGTAATAAAAAAAATATGCTGTTTTAGTTTTAGATATCAGCACTTTCAGGTGCCTGCACTTTCAGGTGCCTGAATCTCTACCAGAACTAATAGCAAATATTTTCAAACATCCATTAAAAAAATAAACATTCATTCACTACAACATGAAAAGCATTCTTGGTTCAATTTATATGTCATACAATCTCACAAATTCAAGTGCCAATGTTTGTCTATTAACAAGTCCTATAAATTCCTAAAAACAGTGTACATAACTCGAAACAAAAGAGGCGTGAATAAAAACAGTTACGCGAACCTTGATCCTTGTATTTCTAATACAATTTAGCAAGCTCAGAGTAGTTTGAGGTAGTCAATCCACTACAAAAATCAAATGAAAAACAAAGAAAACAAAACAATCAAAATTGTTGTCAAAACCTTAAA
>JAJJMA010165780.1:0-11079 GCA_023529015.1 Papaver nudicaule | reverse complement strand
TGTTTTACTTCTTTGTTATTGCCCAACATAACTACCGGAGTTTAGTGGTACTAAGGTCTCAACATAAGTATGATTCACCACAGAGTTGGAATCGTCTGGAAAACCATGTATCTTCAAAGCTATAGCTCTTTCAAGATTGGGGTCATATGACATCAAACGAACTCCCTTTGCCGCTCTTAGTCCGTCTTCAAATAGGATATCACCATTTTGTAAAGTTTGAATTGGCCATCGATAAGACATCTCCATTATTTGAGCAGTAATCATGGCATTCTTACTCCACTTGTTATCCATCATTATCCACATATCAACTTGATCGTTCTGATTCGTACAAACTAGACAAAGTTTCCCTTCCCAAATGCCCAACGTTGATATTAGATAGTTCTCAATAGGTAATGGCACATCATGGAATGTCTCATGAGAAATATCACAACAAACAATAACCTCAGATTTTATTCCATTACGACAAACAGAAGCGTCACAATGAATAACACCATTAAGAAAAACCTCGATATTTTTAGCAAAACATAAACTATAAGGAATGAAACCAAGTTCCTTCCATGAATTTGAAGCTAATGAGTAAATTTTAGCTTCCGAAACTACAACTTGGTGAAAACTCGCAATTCTTAATAGCTTATAATCATCATTCCTGTTGTCAAAACCAAACGCATATGCAATACTACAGCTTTTCGCGTCTGCAGAAGGATACCTCTTAGTTGAGGTACTTGGTACTTGTTGGACGACGACCGAAGGGAGGAGTCCCTTAGGGATGAAAAATGTACAATTTGTCAGTCACAAACTTTGTGCATGGAAAAAAAAATTGATCTATAATTTGATGAAAATCAGATGAAATTGGAGACAATTATCGAAATTGATAGTTGAAATAGATTATGAACAATCAAACCAACATGTTTTCAGTTAAAAATTATTCAAAATACTCACTAGATCAATCAGCTGATTCGGAGCATGGTCGGAGCTCTATCTTTTCAGAGAAACAGAGTTCTCAGTGGAGAAGACGAAGTCACGGGTCGGGTAAACCATACCCGACCCACAACCAATAACAGAACCGTATTACTACATAGATTTATCAAATCAACTAAATGACAACCAATTAACAACCAAAAATGAAACTGATGACAAACCCTTTCATTAATATTACCTATTACACAGTCTAATTCCACAATCTCAAAGTTTTGGGAGATCAATCAGCAAAAGAAAACAGAGTTAATCAATCAATACAAAAAACAAGGTTGTTCTTCAACTATTCGGGTGAGAAGAAGAAGTCTCGGGTCGGGTTACCGTACCTGATCCATTAGCCCAAAATTTTGGTATAGTAGCAGTTATTTCTACCCAGAGAGTCAACTGAATTGCACCCCTTTTTCTTCTTCAAACTACTGACTCTCAAATCAAATCAAATCAAAACTATGTACCACCAACACCAGTGTGATGACGACCCATTGATTAATAATCCATACTTGTACATATTTTTGTCGATGTTAGTGATGAGATTAGTGTTGGATTCGTCTCCTTTTCTTCTTCTAATGATTCGATCCGTGAATGAATTGAACAGAGATTAGTAACTCTATTAAATCTTCCAATAAAAATGGAGTACTAATTAAACTCAAAGTTTAACTAACGGGAGATAATTTCAAAAGAGAAAAAAAAAACCAGAGAAGGGGAAGCAGCAATCGAAGAAGGAAAAAGGAATGGGGTCCATAGGAAATGACTAATAGATTACTGATTTGTGCATGTAAAGCAAGAGCAAGGGCAGTGACACGTGTAGTGATTAAACTCTAGGTGCAGGTGGACACCTTTGCTTGATGTATACCTCAGGTCCAAAGCTATGTAATGCATACGGCTGTTTAACACATGTTTGTCATGCATGAGTTGGGCATAAGCAGCTGCTGGAACATTAAATCGATGTTGTATTTGTTAACTGAGTCAGGCATAAAGAGTAATATTGTTATATAGATTAGTCCATTTTCTATTTTCGAAATGCGAATTAAAATCGGATGTTCCAAAAGGAACAAATGGGAATTAAATTGATTTTTCATTTTTTTCCTGCTTATTTGGTCATTAATCATATTTTTTATCTTATTTGTTTTTTGATCGGTACAAAATATGTTACCGGCAATTTAAACTCAGACCAGTGGTACTGATGTTTTCACGATGAGTTGACTAATGTAATAAAGATATATCGCCTCTTTGATTATGTTAAAATGTTTGAACATCACATAGGTAGCTTTCGGCTTGATTTTGTCGTCGTCCCCCCCACCGTGCAAGCGGTAATCTAGTTTATATTCTCGTGTAGCCGGGTTCCAAATGCAGATATTCCTAAAATACGTTTCTATGCAAACCAGTCCATTACAGGAACCAATTATTTGAGGCATAGATTCTCCACACATAAATGGATAATCAATCTTAAAAGCATGACCTGATAATGGTGACGATGTTGATGATGATACAACATTAGTATTATGTATAGAAAACAGACAAGTTTCTCTAGGGAAATCACATTCTTTGCAGGTAACCAAGATATTAAAGTTGTTCATTAGATTCGCATGGTTAAGATGATTTCTGATAAAATTAGGGTTTCGAAATAGAAGGCACCATTTCTTGGATACGCACCTGAATCTTGAGATGGACTGTACGGGTAACCTCGTGAGTATGTTCTCCTCTATGATTTCCTCCGGTAAGTTTGACATTTTTCTTCTTCTTCTTCTACTTTGATAGGATTCAGAACCAAACTATAGAACCTTATGATATTTTTGATCAATTGATTGGAGTTGGAGATCAACCACCTAAATCCTTTGAATTGGGATTGGCCACCAAAATCAGTTAAACTGTATTGAAATTGAATCCTACGGGAGAGTATATATAGCCTACCGGCTTCTAAGAATAGGAAATCTAAACACGGTAGTAATACGTAAAGAACTAAATAAGGAAAGACTAATGGTGCGTTTGGATGCAGAATTTTAGAGAGGGGATTCATGGGACCAAGGGATTTGGTAGAATTATAAATCCCTTGGCCTGTTTGTTTGCCAAAATCCCTTGTATTCATGTTTCTCCTGGGAAACACTTTCCCAGCAAATCCTCCAAATCGAGTAACACCTCCCCCCTGTTATTTGCTTGGAAACTTTCCAAGGGATTTGTGGCCCCACCAAAGTTAAACCCTAAAATCCCATATAAAATCATCGGTTTAGTTATCTTTCCCCTCCACATTTCCGCCTCTTCCCGCCATCATCCCGCCATATCATTTCTTGTTGAAGCTGTTGTTTCTTCTCCTTGATGCATAAAAGTGATTTAAAGAGATAGATAGATATGTGTTTTTTGTTTTTACTTATGCTTGCACGGTTGCACACTAAGCACATAGCTATCTATTTTTAATATCAAAGATTTTAAATCCACCAACTAACTACTAAGTTGAGGACGAGATAGTTAATATGGAATTTCAAAACAGAGTATTTGTGTAAATCCTAGGTTTACCAAACAGTACATGGAATTTCAAACAAAGGATTTGACAGTTTCCAGGGATTTTTGCTTGAGTTACCAAACATGCCAGGTATTTACATAAATCCCGGGTTTTATAATCCCCTGGAATTATAAATCCCCAGGAAACGTAAATTCTGCATCCAAACGCGCCATAAAAGAACATGGAAAGCTAGAATAATACAGAAATATGGTGTCTGTGTCCTAAGATCCCACCCTCTTTTAACATGGCTTGTCCCAACTAGCTTCCTCTTCAGAGAACATTAACCAGTCAATACTCTTCCTAGCAAACCATGAAAACCGCCTCTTCTCCAGCTAGGTAATTATTGGTCTTGAAATATAATTTACGAGTCTTAATCATGGATCCTCAGGGAACATCAAGTAATATTGTACCTCAAGAGGCCGTCTTCACATCATCATGTATAACTGGTCCACAATCTGATCATCTGGCAGTTCATCAATTGAAAGGGTATTATTTCCAAAACTGGTTGGGCTTTCTGTGTCAGTTGGCCTTCTCGAGTAGTTGACTTGACTGCTATTAGAAAGACATGATATAAGATCGATCTATTTCTCATCAGACTCAGATGATGAACCTCCTTTCTTTAGGGAATTATCAGCCTTCTCTTTCAGATCCTGTACCTTCGCCATCATTGCCTCATAAACGTGCTCAACAATATCAGCATCCCTCATTAGTCTTTCGACAGCTCCCTCTACATCTCCCCTCTCTAGTGAGCGTTGTAGGCCATTAAATTGAAACCCAACCTTCCATACATCATTCACGTTACACCATCTGGTACTCCAAAACTTGGCCAACACAGCATGGGCACCTCTTCGCAGACACTCTCCAGTGTCGAATTCCACCCATTGTGTGTCCAAAATCCTCCCACCGCTGGATGGTCAGGCATTGTTGCAGACGAGAATGGAAGTCAGGTATTGGTTGTCACCGAAAGTATTGAAAATAATTTAGCCTTATCGAATTTTGCTTATATTCTAGTTTTTTCTAATGTTTTAAATGTCTTTTCTGCAGAATTAGAAGAATTGCATAGTATAAGACTCTAAAGAAAGCAGTGGATCTGTTATTACCAGGTCTTGCTTGCTCTACTGTGAAGTAGACTGTCAGCAGATCGTGATAGCTGATCGATTGTATGACAATTAGAGAAACTAGTAGCTGACCTCAAAATCAAATCTGGCAACAACATCCGTTTGAGAGATCATAGACCACAAATTATAGATTTGCTTAATCAAACAACGGTCAGTGCACAACAATCATTGGGTTTTTCGCCCGCGGGCATTCACTTAGACTTATAGACGAGATGAACCGATTGCATATTTGTTGGAAAATTATCTTCGTTACCGATTCCATCAATAATACAACCCGTGTATTATTTCTGTCAACATGTTACCACTATGTAACATTGGTCTTCGTCAATGTATTACGACTTCCGTAATACTTGGTTATTAGAAACCAAAACAAGAAAACAAGAAGAATAGAATGAGAAAGAGAAATTCTATAATTCTTAACAAACTTACTTGGGTGTATTGAGGCGAGTAATCTCTATACTTAAGACATTTAATGCCCTGTACTTAATGCTGATACAGTTAACGGCATATGTCTCCAGCATTCAACAATACCATTGGTGTTCTTCGCAGCACTTCGATGATCACCAATAACGAACGCGAATTGATGTAGCACAAACTCCTTAAGAATAAACTCTAAGCACGTCTACTTAGTTTCTTCTCTTTTCTTTCTCTAACTTTTCCACATCTTTCTTACTCATTTTCTCTCCATGTTTTTCACATGTTTTTCCATGTGTTTCACATGTTTTTCACATACATCAATGAATCAAGAGTGGGGTTTATATACATGATTAGTGACTCTTGGAAATCAACAAAGAGTCTCTTCATGAATGGTCACACCCCTTTGGAAGAGTCATATCCCTTTGGAAGAGTCACATCCCTTTGGAAGACTCACATCCCTTGGGATACAATGATTCAAATTCTAAGTGAAAGGATTTTATGAATAGACACAACCCTTCACAAAATGGTTGTAACTAAGTTAAACTTAATTTCTATTCAAATTTCCAACAATATTATAGTAGTTCCACCATCAAACGGTCAACTCCATCACAATGATTCAACAAACAAAACTAGTTCAATAACAAAGAAGCTGAGAAAAATCGATTGAGACGTTGATAGCCTTAAGATATACTTTTGAGAGAAGATATCATTGTGATATTTTGGAAGATCTGTGTCTCTCTGTTTGATTTCCATGGTATCTTCAAAGTTTCCCACATGACACAAAGAAACCATCTGATCTATAAACACCAAATTCTCATCAGTAGAACTCCGACTACTGGTTTCCCACCTTAACAACGCCGCCGGCCTCACCTAATTCGCACGACCATCTTAAGATTACTGGGGACGCGGACCATCTTAAGATTACTGAGGACGCAGATGCCATAACTGCTGCTTTGTTTAATGGATCCGTTAATTGTTAAGCTTAAGAGAAGCTAAAACAACCCAAGTAAACTGTGCAAGAATAAATTCTGTTACATATTAGACTGAAGTTCTAAGCATAGACATGGCCTGAATACTCTATTAATTGTATGATTACGATCACAACAATATCATAAGTATGAATCATAAGAATTCCAATTATATACAAAAATCATCCCAAGGTATTCAAATCACATACGAAAAATCGAGTCACATGTTTCTAGAGTATTCTCTCTCAATTCTAATCTAAATGCCGTGTTGAAAATTTGAAAGAAAATCACCAACTTCACAAATAAAAAAAGAAAGAATATTTTCTGCTCATATATACTCCCTCGGTCCCACATAAATTGAGTTAGTTGGGATTTGCACAATTATTGAGGTAAGGAAGAGAGAGATTTTTTTTTTCATTTTTACCCCTCAACTATTGTTATCATCCTACCTTCACTCTCTCTCATGGGACCACTATTCTTTTAATTTAGGAAGGGTAGTTTTGAAAGTTAATAGTATAAAATAGAACTAGCTCAATTTATGTGGGACAAAATCAAAATAGAACTAGCTCAATTTATGTGGGACGGAGGGAGTATTTTTTTTTTTGGAACATCAACAAGTAAAACTTCATTGTTTTTAGTAGGTTTGAGCTGATAAGGAAATCAAACATGAGTAAATTAGTCCTAGAATTTTAATTAACCAATAACCTGCTCCATTTTTACATACAAACCGAAAAAAAAAGGATCACTAGCAAGGATCTGTAATAGAAAAATTCTAAGTTCTTGCTCCCTCTTCCACATGAAAGGCGTAAATGAAGAAGGATCGGAGCCTAAGTTGAAATTATAGGAGAAGAATCAATTAATACGGTGGATATTAGATTGCCTATCATAATTTTTTGAGAGGAGATATCATAATGCGAATAAACTGTTGTTGTTGTCGATGTTGTTGAAGAATCCTCCACCTTTGAGTTGCTTTTGTTTGCATTGATGGATCAGGTTGAAGAACATATATAAATAGATCTGCAGTATAGAGAGTCGGCTGTTGATTATTGGGGTTTTGAGTATTTCTTTCTCTACATAGATTTGGGATGGAACAGAGAGACAACCATTTCCTTCTTATAAGGCGGAGAGAACTGTAGTCTGGTTTAGGGTTAGATTATGATCGTTGATTAAGGTGTAGTATTTGATCTAACGGATTATTTGTATTTTATGACTGACATGACTGGCTGACGCTATGATTGTGTTTTTGATACACTTGGATGAGGATGAGCCTCATCTCAATCTCATCCTTTGCGTGTAATGGTTGACATGGAGAGAGCGAAACACCAAGTTTTTTTTGTATAGGCAACTGCAAAACTTCGGATACGATTACTGTCCAGTGTTTTTGATGGCGTCTCTTTTGACACTGTGGTTTGTATTTGGGAGCTGTTGTGAGCTTCATTCATGCAAGAGGATTTTGCTAGTTTGATGCTTTACAACGTTTATGCTGGATTGTCAAAAGCAACGTTTATGCTGGATTTTGCTAGTTTCAATGGTAGTACACTGCACACCGTAAACACGCCTTTTGTCAAAAGAAAAAGTTCGTTACATTAGATGTCCAAAAGCATAAGCTTGGATTGGAAATGTTTGGTGTCTCAATGCAGCAAGGCTGTGTACCGATTCCGGTCTTTCACCGAGGCTAGTTCCTTGAGTCGTATGATTCATTTGTGGGTTTTTCAGAAATTTTGAAGCTGTCTTCCTTTTTTGTGTTGGATGATATTAAGAAGTATTAGAACTCGAGCTTGTTGGACCTTGTTACGGGGATGATGTTAGATATCAATCTATTCAACTAGACTATTGCTGAAATGGGTTACCTAATTCAATCCATGTCTACGAGGTATGACAAATAAAACATTAGAATATGTCCAGTCCACTACTGTAAAATACGTTTGCTCAAAATGGTCGATTTACCTGCGGGGTTCACAAGTCCCAGTTATCAGTGAATTTGACTATCATGATTAGCATTATTGTGGCAACAAATATTACTGTACAAAAGAAATGAATCAGGAAGACTCACCATGTCCTTTAACCACTTCGCACAACGTTTTTAAGATGACTGCTCAACTGACCACCAATTTCGCACAAGGCAAGTTGTAACATCACTAGTCAAAGTAATAATGAACAAAATCGTGCCCTTATCTTGATATTTGGGTCATTTAACATCACTAGTCAAAGTAACCACTGTAGGATACAAATAATTTGTGGCATATTTTGGAAATCAATACTAACATTAACGACATGCATACATTAGTTTTGATGTAATTGGGAACTAATTGAATGCCCCAAATGCCAATGTTCTGCTGGCACTACATATGGAGAACGGATGTAGACTTGGTATTAGTTTTCGTAATGAAAAAAAAAAAAAAAAAAAAAAAAAAACTGTGAACATGTGATGCACCATGAAGTCGTATTTGGGTGGATGTTCTTTGGCTGAAAGTGTGGCACCCATCCCTAAAACAGAACCATTACGAGCCTGGACTACGGCTTCCATCACTGCCTCGCCACCCTGAGACTCATGTTGTGCTCGTAACTCCTGCTGCAGGATACTCTACTTGTCTCCGCAAAGAAGCTTGTTCAATTGGTGGAGATCGACTTTCGAACTCATTAGTTTGAAAAGGTAGAACAATTTTGCATGACATCCCCAAATGCTACCTATGTGTTCATTATAGATGAATCCGATTATTTGCGAGAAACTAGAACTTACGGTGGATGAAGAAAACAAAGTGCTATGCACAAATGTCCTGGATATTTTGTATGCAAAGAGATTGGAACTTCCAAGGAGACCCAGATGCTGATACCATATTCAGGTCTCTCCCCAGATCTGGTACGAATATGGTTCATGCTCTATCAGAGTAATTGCAAGATAATGATCACAACAATATCATATGTGAATCATCCCAAAGAATTAAAATCACACGAAAATCGAATCACATGCTCAACTTCAAAGGTGCCTTTATGTGTTCAATTTTAATTAAAGTGTCTTTTTCAGAGAATTTGCAAGAAATTCTTTAATTAAACTTCACAAGCAAATCAAGGGAAGAAGAATTTCCGCGCTCATATAAATTCTTGGTTAACATTCAACAAGTAAAAAACTTCATATTCTTAGTAGATCTAATCTGATTATAGGAAACAATTTTTTACTCAGTAACCTGCTTCATTTGTACATAGGGAAAAAAAAAGTAATAACAATCACAAGACTAGCAAAGGCGGGTAGCTAATGGGATTATACGTTAAAACATTGTGCAAAAATCCATCCAATACAAAGGATTACAATGAACATATCATAATAATTTGAGAGGAGATATCACAATGCGAAAGAACTGCTACATGTTGTTGTCGATGCTTTTAAGAATCCTCAACGTTTGAGTTGTTTTTGCATCCATTGATTGGATCATGTTGAATAACATATAGATCTACAGATGAGACATATTTGTCGGCTGTTGAATCTTAAGCTTAGGGTTTTAGGTATTTCTTCGACTACACAGATTTTTTGGAGTAACACAAAGAAAACTATTCTCTTCTTATAAGGCGGACTGAACATGATGGTATAGTTAACGACCGTTGATTTAGTTATAGTAGTTGATCTAATGGATTACATTTGATCAAATATTGGTTGATTAGGGCAATTTCCATGATTTACTAAAATGCCCTGAAAACCATTCCATGTGGACATTTGATTGCAGCCCAGTCGTTATAATTTCTTGAGCCTACACTGCTGTGCTATGCGAGACCCGAATAAGCCGTAGATGTGTTTGGTTCAAGTAAAAAACACTCGACTATAAACAAGTTTCTGAGTACACAACATTTGTAAAGATGAAGGTTAATTTCCGAGATTTTGGTGCAAGTGACCCAAATAATTTCAAGCATCGGCTAACATTGTCCATAATGATAATCATAGCAGGTGAGAGAGTTGATGATTGTTGGTTCAGGGTTAGGGTATCTTTCTCTCTACAGAGACGGCGAAGGAGGGAGGCACAAATTGGATGTAGGAGATAACTATAGATACTACTTTTATAGAGGGTAAAACCTGTATCTATCCGATGAGTACGTACCAAATAACAATATCTACATGAGACTGGCAATGAGGACATCGATATATCAATCCCATACATATTTAATTGCTCAAACACCACCTTTGTATATAGCATCACACAAGGTTATGCCTATTAGTCTTGCTATTCTAACGAAAATTTACTGACTAATGACAACAACTTTTCTGTTGTTTCCTATCCAAAGCACTGTTATTCTTTGATTGAACAAATTCAGCAACTCAAAATCATACACTAAATCTCACAACACTAAAAGAATATCAGCTAATAACTAAGAATTGAATAGCACAATAAGCATGGAATTAAAAAGCTTTAGGAGTAATTCATCATAAACGATATAAGATCAACACATTGTCTAATCTCTAAATTCACATGGTCTTATCATTTGATACGGCACAAGCGGAAGCGATAAAAACAAAGACGAACAACAGGAGAATCCACTCCAAAGAAAGATAGAACAACTCCAATCCAGGAGCCAAGAACTCTAATCCAAGAGTTAAAAGAAGATAATCAAGATGATAATCAATGGTGTTTAACCAGACAAACTCAAAGGTTCATTAACTCAATAAAAATGGCGAGCCGCAGCTTCCTTACAATGATGAAGACGAATGCTATTTATAGCCCTGAATTGACCCGACCTACACGTAGTGTAGTTTATCCTAAAACCTAAATATTCTCTTGATTAAGTCGACTGACTTATCTCTATAGTTCCCACAACTTATTAGACTCTTAATAACTTAACCAACTAACAGAATTCAAGTAAATCCTAACAAAACAGATGACTAAATAAAGAACATGGACTGGATTCAAGACTCGCATAATAGGCCTTCAAATACGTCCTGTATCAGGGAGCCTGATACGGGACGTATTTGGCCACGACTCACTGCCTAATATTGGTTTCCATATTTTCAGTTATGTGTTTAGTTATGCGTATCTTTTCTGTTTTAGAATGAGTCAATAAGAGGGTTAACTACTATATCCTGATAGATATTAGAGATTTGCGGATCTGATAAGTTTAGAAA
>JAJJMA010165756.1:6388-18483 GCA_023529015.1 Papaver nudicaule | reverse complement strand
GATGACTATACCACAACAAGCATTCACCGAAGTGAAAAGAGTTTACGCTACCTTCCCTAAGGACCTTCACGTATGCTTGATGCTTGCGGTATTTGTCCGTAGACACCTCTATTTATAGCACTCAATAAGATAGGTTGCTTTGGAATTAAGCAATCAATTACTTGTCCCACAAGTTAAGGAAACCCTAAACTTGCCAACCAAGTAATAGAGATTAATCTCAATTGGAATTCTTTTTAGAATTATCTGCCAAGTGTTTTGTTGGCTCAAAAACACTTCAAGATAGAAATCCAACAGACCAGAGATAATCTTATCTTATTGACTCATTGAGGATCGTTAGATGGAACACAAAAGGTATTTATGTTTTACACAAGTCCATCTAAGAGATAAAGGAGTTTGGAATTTGACTCAGAGTAAAATTCTAAAAGAATATACTCTTAATTCGACTACCTGGGAAATCTCCGCGTCAGGTTCACGTACCTCAAAAGTTATCTTCAATTAGGAATGTAACTTCTTCAATTGCTTAAGATTACGATGAAATGAAAAAAAAATCAAAACAAAAAGCAAAAATATATCAAAATCGTAAAATGAATAGTTGAATATAATGAAACCGAAAATGAAAATCCATTGAATCCAAACGTTACATAATAGTCACTGATGAGATCTAACTCTCAGCAATTGGTTCAAACTTTAGGAAGTAGGAGAGATTACTTGTTTAAATTACCAACAAAGATCTGCATCTGACAAAATCAAAGAAAGAACAACTCTCGCTAGACTTAAAATGTGAATAAAACTTAAAAAAGGCAAAAATGTAAGAATCAAAACATAAAAGGTGAGAATCAAACCTGTTCGGTGCTACAATTTGAAGATCAAATAGATTTCTTGCAGAATTGAGCTTGAAAAGATGTTCGCAAAGAGATTTGTTTGAGCAGATTAAAGTGAATCTAAAATCAAAAATCTAATCTAATAAATCTATTGTTAATCTCTCTATACCATTTTCTCATCTCTCTTGCGATCTGTTTCTCATTTTCTCTTTCTCTCGCACTCGATCTGGTTCTCTCTTTCTGTGTAAATCTGTTTCCCAAACGAAAATAACTAAAACTCAAAAACTTTGGGTATTAACGAGGCGAGGCTACTTTGGTCATAAAATATTTACACTTAATGACGTCATGTGCTTTAATTATTCCTTTGACCTTAAACATTATCCAAAAAACCTTTTGGATTTATTGGGCTTAAAGAAAAATCCGGACCTCTCAAGCCCAGGGTCAAGAGAGTAAGGGTGAGTCAAGGGAGGGTTAAACACCAAATTTCCACAACCCTCATCTATAAACTTCCGACCAGATCTCTATTAACACTGAATCAAATTCTCACCCTTTTGAAAGGAAAACGATGATCTTCACCGTATTGAACAATAAAATATTGGTTATCTACCAGCATATTAGTTGTTCAGGTTAAACACACAGAAATTGGATTCTGCGTATATTAATTCGTCGTACGCATATACATGGTATCATTCTCACTTCACGGATTCAAGTAACTATATTTGGGGATTGCTACCTGCAGCAGTAATTTGTGTCATCTGGAAGGAGCGTAACAACATAACTTTTGAGGACACATATTATTTCAAAACAGATGAAGACTTGAGTATTGAAGCTAGGTCTCTAGTCCTAACTTGGGTAGCCGCATGTGGCCATAGGTGCATGTGAACTTTTCTAGTTCAGTGCTACAGAGTTGGGATGAAATCTTCCTGTAATTTGCTCTATATCCAGTAGAGCACATTCTGTACATTCGCTTGTCTAATATAATTCACATTTTATCTAAAAATTCTTCGTACGCCATGGTTACGTTTATGGATATTTAGTTCAAATTAGTTTACAAGATAGACATCTCTCAAATAAAAGCTCTAACTATTAAAAGCTTCCATGTTCGATGATAACTAAACCGTGACTTCATATTGGTTGATATAAGCCTTTTGAGAAACAAGAGCTTTCGAGAGGACACTTGGCAACACCTATTTGGATTTTCTTAAAAAGAAATTATTCCACTTTGTTTACGCCCAATACTTGGGCACTTGGCAAAATCTATATATGTGTACCAATCCCACCCTTGATTCAGTCATCTTGCGGCCTAGATTAAACCGACCGGAAGAGACAAATCCGAACATCCCTTATTATTTTATTATTTTAGATGGTGGAAATTATATCGTAGTCCAGGCCAAGCTAACTCTAACCTTATCACTAAATCTAAGTACGACTAACCACAATTGTTATCATCTAACCCTAATTATTATATCCCTTGTCGTACAAATTTTGTTCTTTTACCTCCAACGTTACATCCCTCAACCCCTTTCTCTCTTTCAAGTCTGCAAGTCTGAAACTTGAGTATATGGCACACTAATAGTAATAAGTTCACAGAAAGCTTAAAGCTAATTTATTTATTTTCCACTTGCAAATAGAATAGATAGACTATTGAGACAAAGTTGTTTCATGAAAAAATAAGCTCAAAGTGCCTAACATGGATTCGCGGTGGGTGGTTTGATGGTGGTGCTTGGCAGTGGGGGATAATAATGGTGGTGGTGATAGTGGCAGTTGTGTGGTGATGGTCGGTGGTGCCACTGATGTTGGTAATGGTGTTGGATTGTGATGTGTTGGTGGTGGTGGTGCCGGAGGAAGTAGTGCTGGTGGTGGTGGATGGTGGCACTAGAGATTTGTTAGGAACCTAACCTTGCCCGGCATTCTGCAGGACCATGGTACCTCACCGGCATTCTGCAGGACCATGGTACCTCACCGGCATTCTGTATGAAGCATCCACTCTTCTGCGTCAGATTCCACATCTAAGGATTTCCATGCTTAACGTGAAGCAATTCAGGCGGCAGATGAGCTTGCAAATGAAGCGGTTAGACGACAGATTCAGAATCCTTGCTTACCATCAACAGTTATCTGGGACACGATCAAACCAACCTTCTTACAACACATATTACACAATGATCAAATTGGTGTACCCACCCCACGAGTTGTACCCTCGTGTATTTCCAACCCTTAAATAAATAAAGTGCTATCTTTCGCATAGAAAGAAGAAGAAGAAAAAAAAACTATTTAGAATTTCGGATATCAATTCGCAACAATTTCGAAAAAAGCAAGTGCCCTTAACTTATTAGATTGATAATATACTACTAAGTGGTAGCCTAACATTTTGATAAATTCCATCCAAGCAAACATTAGATAAACAAAAGCACGCACATCACATTAAACCAACACTTGGAGTTTTCTTCATTCGGAAGGAATTATGGAACATGCCAGAAAAAATGGTACAATATGTATAAGGTTATTACGGTAATATACTATGACAAGTACGTTTTATTCTACCGCGTTTTTCTTTGGTTGTCGCGTTTTGTCGTTTTCGTTCCAAAGTCTTCGTTTTTTCTTTATTGATTTTTTTCTCAAGTCAGAGAGACAGAGAAGCGTCAACTCACGCGCTTCTCGTTTAATTACGAGATTACCACTCCAATCACTCCAATCTCGTTTAATTGCAGCCTCGTATCAAAGAAATTATCTCTGTTTTTAATAAGTTTACTTCATGGAGATGCTATTATGTGCCAAGGAAAAAAATAAGATAACAGATATACTATCTAAACTGCTAGAATAGAAAAACTTAGTAGGTGTTAGTCTGATTCTTTTCCAAGTTGTATTTCCAGTCAGGTACTGGCTGAACAAACAACCGTGCAAGGTTCTTAACATTCAATGAAATATCTACTTTTCAGTTTAAAAAAAAAAAAAAGATAGATGAGAAGTAGCCTCCAATGAACACCTTTTCAACTCTTGCATGCAACGTACTGATGTAGATTGTTGCATGGTGCATCTAAAGTCATGGATCCTCGCCATGGCGCCGTCGGGACGGACCAAAAATTATTGGGGCAAACTTTTTTCGGCCATATTTCGTACTAATGTAGATTGTTGCATGGTGCATCTAAAGTCATGGATCCTCGCCGTAGCGCCGTCGGGGCAGACCAAATATTATTGGGGCAGACTTTTTTTTTGGCCATAATTGGTAGCTTCATCGGCTACTGAGTAGTGTTAATCCATATTCGGTAGCTCTATTAACACTACTCGGTAGCCGATGGAGCTACCGAATGTGGTCTGCTCCAATGTTAAAAAGTCTGCTCCAATGACGTAAGGTTTTTGAATGTCAACATATAAGAATCTAGAGCTTGAATTTTGTCTACTAATAGAGTAGTCTGCTTGCCAGTATAGTACAATACTGTTAAAGTCATTCGGTGATGATATTCATGATCTGAGTTCGAAATTCGTGAACACCGAATTTACCGATCAAAAAAAAAAAGTCTCTTGTTATAAAATTCAAGATATGGATCATTATTTTCGGATGACAAATGCGAAAAGCTAGAAAATTGTTATAAAGTACCCCTGTTATTTTAACGTTTTCCATCCGTTAGTGGGTACTAGATGTGAGGTGGCACCTAGAAAATATCAAATACACCTTTCAGATTCAACCACCATTTGATCACAGCCACCACCAAAACCCCCAACCCCAACCATCAGTCCATCACCTGACCCCCAAGAGTTAGGGGGTTTTATGTAATTTTACAACCTTTTTTGACCCGTCAAACTTATTTTGACTAAGTTTTTATTTTAACGGAAAAACAAACTGCGCGTAAACTTTTGTAGAACTTACTTGTAAAACCGTCCAGACCTGGTGCTTTTTCAGAACCAATTGAGAACAAGGCTTCCTTTGTATCATCCTTGGCAACCGGAGTTAGGATGTCATCAATTTGATGTTGGTTCAACTTATTATGGACACAATCAAACAAGTCATCCTGGATAACAGTTGGTGGTGTGATATAGAGTTACTCAAAGTATTGGATCATCAAAACAACAATCTCTCCTTAATCCTGGATCCATGAGTCATCTGACTTTTGCAATTGTCGTATAAAGTTACATCTTCTATGGATGGTGGCTTTGGTGTGAAAGAAAGTTGTATTCTAATCACCTTGTTGAAGCCACTCCACCATAGATCTTTGTTTCCAATAGGATTCAAGGCAATTGGAAAGCATAAGATGGATATTCCCCATCTCTTCTTCATTTTGAAGCAAGAAAGAAATCGAATTTTCATCCGCCACTGCTTCCCTAGCCCGGGCCTCTTGAATCTGGGTTTCCGCACCTCTAACCAATGTCGGCAGATCCCCAAAGGTCCTCTTATGCCATTCTTGTAGTCTGGAAGCTGTGTTGTCTGATTTAACAATGATATTGATATCTGGTTCCGCCTCTTGTGTCTCATTCCAAGCTAGTTGTACTACATTTTTTAAATGACGATGATGAAACCATAAGTGCTCTGTTTTGAACCCCCTATTGGAAGAAGAATTGATAGCTCTTTCCTGCAACAGTATAGCGGCATGATCCGAGGCAATATGTGGGAGGTGCATGATGAGGGTCATTGGGTAATTGGTTGCATAGTCCTCTATCAAGTCTTTCATGTATGCAACCACCATTATGTTGTCTGTTGCACCATGTAAATGGTATTCCCTGAAATCCAAGATCAAGTAAACCAAAAAAATCAATGAAATTAAGAAAGAGCTCAGCTTGAGTGTCAGTGAAAGGTCTTCCTCCTCTCTTTTCCCTTTGACTGATAATCTCATTGAAATCACCCATCAAAACCCATGGAGAAAGTGGGTCTGTAACCAGGTTACCAAATTCTCTCCCAAAGTCCCATCTCGCCTGTTGATGAGGAGGTGCGTAAATGCCAGTAAAAAACCAAGGGGGGTCTCCCGTGGTTGGTGTAATTCGCGCATGAATTAGACTCTGATTTGAAACCAAGATATTAACCTGTAAGTGACTTTGCCAAAAATGACATAACCCTCATGTTCTTCCATTACATGGCACCACGAAAGCCTCATCAAATCCCAAAATATTCTTCAAATACAAAATATAATGTCCATTTGATATCGTCTCACAAAGAAAGATTATTTCAGGTTTAAATCTACGACTGTACTCATGTAATTTCTGTACAGTATTTGTTTTATGTGCCCCCTAACAGTTCCACGCCAGATAACTCATGTTTAAATATAACCATATAATTCTGTCGAAGGCCTAACTCAAGTGATTCAGAAGTTGACTCAATAATTCGGCTAAGAACGAAACTCAGTGGTTCAATCACTCAATTTGGGCAGTGCCAAAACCCGATAGTGAAACCAGAATGAATCACGATGAATCAGACAACAAAAACCTAAATTAAAGATGAAAAAACACCCAATTCAACAGCTCAGATCGTGAATTGAATCACGACAACCGACAATTGAACTAACATCTATCAACCAATTACTTGGACAAACATCAAACCTCAACAGTTGAACAAAAAAGGAAAAAGAAGGAGCAATACCACAATCCCAATTTGAAGAACCTTGTAGAAATCAAGCCTACGTATCTGAATAGTGCATGCAACCAAGAAAGAGATCCAGGATTGAAGAATTTGTGGTGGATCGACGGAGGGTGAGCTGACTCAGTTTCGCCGATCCCCAGAGCTCTGCTTCTTGCGCTGAAACTTGAATATATGCCACACTAATAAGTAATAAGTTTACTGGAAACTTAAAGTTAATTTCTTTATTTTCCACTTGCAAATAGAATGGATAGACTATTAAAGCAAAATTGTTTCATGAGAAAATAAGCGCAAAGTGCGGATTCATTCATAATATCATCCTATTTTTGTTTGGTTTTGCTAGGCGGGTGGGTGGTACTGGTGGTGGTGGTGCTGGCGGTGGTGGATGGTGACACTAGAGATTTCTTAGCAAAATCTAACCATGCCCGGTGCGTAGCACTGGTACAAAGCTGGGTATCTTAAATTTCAAGTTATTACAAACTGAAATGTTATCTATTTGGATGTCAAAATCTATGCTTCAGATCCTACACAATGGCCAAGAGACAGCACCATGGTACCTGGTCGGCATTCTGCAGGAAGCAGCCACTCTTCTGCGTCAGGTTCCACATCTAAGGATTTCCCATGTTTACCGTGAAGCAAATCAGGCGGCAGATGAGCATGCAAATGAAGCGGTTCGACGACAGATCCAGAACCCTTGTTTACCATCAACAGTTATCTGAGACACGGTCGCACCAACCTTCTTACAATACATATTACACAATGTTCAAATTGGTGTACCCACCCCACGAGTTGTACCCTCCTGTATTTCAAACCCTTAAATGAATAAAGTGCTATTTTTCTATATATATATATATATATATATAAAAGGTTTGGATAACAATTTGCAACAATTTAGAAAAAACAAGTGCCATAAATTTATTAGATTTCCGATAATTCAGTATCCAGAAAATGTTTCTTTTATGCTTCAAAAAAAAAAAAGAAAAAAAAAAAACTTTTCGAGTGGTAGATTAAAATCAATAAATCCTTACGGACCGAAAAAAAACTAATCAAAAACTAATTAACCCCTAATGTGTCACACACCCTAACCCCCTGCTAATCTACCATTACCCCTAAGCTAATCCAACACTAATGTGTCTAGAGGGACCGGATTAGTTTTGGATTAGTCCAAAAAATCGGTCCCTCCAGAACTACTGGCTTAAGATTTTAATTTAATGCCATCTAAGCAAACATTAGATAAACAAAAGCACGCACATCACATTAAACCAACACCTGGGTTTTTCTTCGCTGGGAAGGAAATTATGGAACATGCCAAAAATAAAAATGGTACGGCTAAGGCTATTTCGGGAATTCAATATTGATAAGTACGTTTTATTCTACCGCGTTTTTCTTTGGTTGTCGCGCTTTGTCGTTTTCGTTCCAAAGTCCACGTTTTTTCTTTATGATTTTTTTCTCAGTCAGAGAGACAGAGAAACGTCAACTCAACGCGCTTCTCGTTTAATTACGAGATTACCACTCCAATCACTGAGAATATGCAAGATGAGAAGTAGCCTTCAATGAACAACCGTGTGCCACAACGCTTGCATGCAACGTACTTGGAGTACTGACGTAGATTGCTGCATGGTGCATCTAGAGTCATGGATTTTCGGAATGGTCAATCCATTTTTTTTTAATGTAAACATACAGGAATCTAGAGTTTGAATATGGAATACTATTTTCCAATTACTCAAATTAATTGATTTTTTTTCGATACAGCACAACTGGATTCACTCCCTGAGCAAACCCAGCTAGTTGGACTCGCCCCACTGCTAATTCAACCGTCATCCCAACAACAATAACCAATTTCTCTCTATCCATAAAGGAAATTGGAGAAAATGGGGACCCAACTTTCCTTAGTGGGAATCGATCCCCTACCTCTCGCCCGCACTATGGCTCAAGGGGGTGTCATTACCAATGTACTAGATAGTAACTGACTCAAATTGTTTTGATTCGATATCCTAACAACTTTATTAACGGATTTCTCCCAAATAATCTCAAACTCCATATCTGGAATTGGTTCAGGTGGGGTTTATCACACCCGATAGGGTTTAGATTTGATGAGAATGAGGGAGGTGGAAGTTACGGGAGCTGAATAGAACCATTGATTTGTTAATGTGTTCTATTAGTGTGGGGCCTAAGGGTCTGATTTTTTTTTATTTTTTTTTTCTACTTGGGTTTTTCTGTTCTTTCTTTTGCTTGGCTGAAATCATGATTTATAGTCAACTTTGATTGTTTGATTATTTGCCAATTATTATTAAGTTAGTATTATTATCATATTCAAACAACCAAATGATTAATGATATCATTGACCAGTTGGTGAACCTCATCAGCAATCACGTTTTGTTTATTAAACCATCTGCAACCTTGATTGTTTGATCAATCAAACTCAACTAAAGTAATAAGTAAAAGGGAAATTGGAATTATCGTACTCGAAATGTTTTTCCACTTTTCCCATCTTTGTCGTTGGAAAATTGTTCTAGAAACTGACTTTTTTTTATAGTTGCATCTGATCCTATTATATTCATAAACTCTCTACTATCTACTAGTAAGTGGTGTTGGGAGAACACGAATTTGAGTTGTAGAGACATCAGTGCAGTGCGTTAGAAATATGGTGGTGTTGATTCTATATGGAGTATGGACTCCTCCACAGTAACTTAAAATAGCACTATAGCTTGTTGGTTCACTTGATCTGCACAATAAGCGTTCTAAGTGTAAGCTAAACATTTATTCCTTGACTGAAAATTCGAAGTCTACAATCATAAATTACTCAAAACCCCTAGAAATTAGGAGGACAAGTAGAAGAGGGGAAATGAAAAAGGAGGGATTTTTCTAGCAGAAAAATCAAAAAGGAGGGAGTTTTCAGTAGTTGTTGCGATATAATACCTGATCAACCATCTTGTGTCTGCCGATAACCTACGTTTCACCAGCCTCTGTAATTTGAGCAAATTTCACCTTTGCAAATGTTCCTTCTCCAACTGTTCCTCGTATAGTTTTTACCCATTTCTCTCTATTTCAATCAATTCTCACACCTCTAATTCAATCAACACATTTGCTGCTACTGTCCTGTAAATCAGATTATGGAGTCCCTAACTGCACTTATTTGTTACTTATCTCCTTCAAAAGCGAAGACTAACCAGTCTTCAATCTTCTCAGCAACCCATAAGACTGTCTCCTTTCTGGCCTAACTTACTGCTTCACCTAAGCTACCAATAACACTATACACTGGTCCTATGAAATTCACAATGCCACTAAATATCTTATCTTGCTCATCTTTGTTTTCATTTTTTGGTTGCATGAGCAAAGATAACACATATATCTGTACATCTATATGAACCAGATAACAATAACTACACGAAACTGCAAGGTTATCCGGTGCAGGACAAAAAAAAAAAACTTTTTCTTATGCAGTTTAGTAAAATTTACTTCAATAGTCTGATTAACAAATTCATATATGAATAACAAGCTAGTATACCGAGTAAACAGGAAACTCCTTCCAACTTCACCTTGATATAACCTTACTACTATGAGCTATACTGAGTAAACAGGACTATCCATCAGCATACCCAATTTGACAGAGTCTGCCACGACAAAAATGACAAGTTCTTAAACTTACTACATATATCTGGATTCCTATTGATTGCTTAGTTCGGCATACAGCTTACGCAGTGTACCTCGCTTAATTTCTTCGTTCTTTATCTCCTTCAGACGAGAATATTAACTTAGCTGCCTCCTTTACAGCCAAACTCCCTGCTTCAGCTATGCTGTATAAAATCCCTATAAACTAAACCATAGAGGCACCAGTTTTCAAGATTCCCAGGCAAAAAATTGGCACACCAAGGCACATCGACGATACCCCTGGAAACCATACATGGAGACGATGTTCTAGTCTTTTATTGTTAATACCCAAATTAAGCTTCAAAAGTATCTTATCTGTGATGAAGTGGCATTAGCAAAACCACATTCAGGAAAAATATCTACAGTTTTGGTTCGATAAATATGACACACTAGAGAGTGTCAACTGAGAAAAAAAAGGATTGTGGTCTTTGCAAGGTAAACAAACATCTAACTATAAGTTTCCGAATTAATAATTCAACTCTTGGTATAACCCAACCATTAGATTCTGTGCTAGTCATCCTTTTCTATCACATAGATACTTATATATACAGACTCGATAAAGGTCCAATCTATTTGCCTAGATCATAGAGTTCATCAGTAGTGTATTCAAGGTAAGCCAATTAGCATATGAAGGCCGCAAGTTGTTGAGCTCCATTTTCAAATTTCAAAAGCCATTTATTATGAAATTTGAAGTAAATGTCTAAACAACAAAGATTTGAAAACTGTATACGCAACATTCTAATTGATTATGACTGCAAGTATGCTTTTAACCAAGGTTGAACAAACACGCCTAGATTGAAATAATCAGTCGACTTTATGAAACTACTAGCTGCTCGCATAACAGTTTGAGCCAAGATACAAAAAGTTCTATTTTGACTGCTTTTGTTAAGAATCACAAGGTAAACATAAATCAACTCAAGCCAATAAAAGAATCTTCGATGCATGGTTTGTACATTCACTCACATACGAAAGTTCCACACACCAACAGATAATTGCTTAATGAAGCAATATTCTACTTGACTATGACTGCAAGTCTGTTTTTTACTAAGGTTGAACAAACGCGCCTAGATTCAAATAATCAGCTGATTTCATAAAAGCTGCTCGCATAACAGTTTGAGCCACGATACAAGAAGTTCTATTTTGAGTCACAAGGTAAACACAAACCAACTCACATACGAAAGTTCCAAACACCAACAGATAATTGCTTTATGAAGAGAGCGCCTACTTGAGTTGCTTAAGAAAATAAATATGATGCTTGGTTTCTACATTCAGCCGCATACAAAAAGCCATTACAAACACTAAAAAAGTAAAGTTTACCTCTAGATTTGAGTCCAATACGAAACAACCCAATGAAGAACTCCTTTATGATGAATTCCCTGTTGTGATATCAAAAACCAAGAGACTCTTCCATGATTTTGAAGCTACTGAGTAAATTTTAGCTTCAGTAACTTCACTTTCTCGAAAAATCACAATTTTAATACCTTATAATCATCATTCTTGCAAAAGAAACCAAACCCAAGCCCCAAAAAGTAACCATCTGAGTAGGCTGAAGGTTCTGGTGCTTGTTTATGTTCTCGGGTAGGCGGGTTCCAACTGAAAATATTTTCAGGAAATGGTCCTATGCAAACCAAACCATTACAAGAACCTAGAAATTGAGGCGCATATTCTTCTCCAGAGATGGATAATCAATCTTTAAGAGCATGACCTAAAAATGGTGATGATGCTAATGATAGAACACCATTATTATCTCAGATAAGGTTCTCTAGGGAAATTATCAATGGTTGAGATGATTTTAATAAAATTAAAGAAAACGCCAATATGCTAGAGACACACCTCAATCTTGAAATGGGATTTGAATCTTGATGTTGATTTCCTCCGGTAACCTTGACATTCTTCTTCTTCTTCTTCTTCTTCTTCTTCCTCCTGTAACCTTGAAATGGATTTAACAGTGAGCGAGAGTCTGAGAATTATAGGTCTTTTATGTGAGTGGGTGGGTGGGTTAGGATTCCCGGTCCGGACCGATTTACGTTGAACAATTCCAAATAGGCCTTGAGGAAATA
>JAJJMA010165754.1:10613-28805 GCA_023529015.1 Papaver nudicaule | reverse complement strand
CCAATGTTACATAGTGGTAACGAGTTGGCAGAAATAATACACGGGTTATATTATTGATGGAATCGGTAACGAAGATATTTTTCCAACAAAAAATAAGTAAACAAATGATGGATTAAGTGGAATCTTTTACTACACTTTTGATGTTCTTCGATGTGTATAACTTGTCTACTTTCGGAAGGCTTGAGAATGGTAAACATTTTTTTGGGATCGAGTTTAGTTGGACTAGCCTTACAAACATGATAATACAATAACCCGGGTACAAACGAAATTATGGATCTTGGTGATGGAGGTGAAAACAGATTCTCGTTAGAAGGTAAGAAAGGGATGGCTAGAAACTTAGAATACATGCACAAGGGATTAAACGACAGTCTACATATAAAGACGAAACAACGTAACCTTTGACAACAGGTATTAATCGACCTAACGATGACAGAGTGTCGCGTACCAATAACAGAAATAACAGAAAAAATAACAGAAATAACACAAGCTACTGCAGATGTCACTGTAGTACAATGGTAAAGTTGTTAGGTGGTGGTACCAGCGACCTGAGTTCGAAACTCATCTACATCGGGTTGGAGGAGATTTTTCTTTATTTCTTTGCCTAGCTACCCGGGCTTGTAGGTAGTGGCCTTCGATCAAACCTTTAATATAACCTTTCACATTCCAGAAAAATCTCCAAAAAAAAAAAAAAAAACACGCTACTAAAAGAGAGCATCATCTGATCAAACTTCTTCGTCCCACAATTCTTCGATTGTCTTGATGTGCCCCCCTTCGTGTTCAGAGACAAAATCATCGCCTATTACTCCTTTACGCTGTGGAATTTTGCTGATCTTGACCAAATCATCTCTTGTCAGTTCCCAATCAAAGATCATTAGGTTCTCTTTCATCCTTTGTTCATTGAAGCTCTTGACTAGCAAACTTACTCCTTGCTCATATACCCATCTAAGGCAAACCTAAAACACATCGACGTAAAATATCAGCTACCAACCATCAACCTGCTAGATTCATGCATGGTATCGATTTATCAGCGCAGAACTATATATATATATATAGAAACTTTTCCAAAGGCTGTTCAACCTAATGCTTATCTGGCAAAAATAATAACTGCAGTATAACTTCTTTAAAATAATACTCGATAAAAGAATAATCTCTCTAAAATAATAAAATTATTCAGTCCCAACTAGGTTTGTACAGTAATTTTTTCTCACTAAAATAATAATTTTTCTAAAATAATAATTTTCCTTTCCCAAGACTATTATTTTAAGGAAATTATAGTGTAGTTCAAACCTGAGCATGAGTTTTCCCTCTAGCTTTAGCGATTTCGTGCAATTCATGTGCCTCTCTGACTGGATTAGGTGCCAACGGCCATGGCATCTCACTAGCTCCCAAAGGTGAATAGGCAGTGACAACGACACCTTTAGCTTTGCAAAATTCCCTCAGTTTTAAGTTTTGCCATACTGGATTAGTCTCCACCTTCCAAAGTTATGAATATGGTAAGTAGAAAAAATTAAAAATTAAACTTTCTGCTAGACGATATAACTATTTTTTTTCTTTCTCGAAGGACCAATGAAAACCTGGCAAATTTGGGGGCGAGCCAGTTTTTAATGGGGGCGAGCACTACTTCAAATATCCCACCCCAGTTTATAAGGGGTGGCTAATTACAACTAATTTATCCTAATCAGTTACAAATCATAATTACCACTAATTATCTACCCACTAATTCTCCCTCTCAATTCAGTTACAAAAAATCACTCCCACTCCCCCTACTCCTCCATTAACTTCCCACATAACTTCTCAAAAACACAAAAGACAAAAAAAAAAAAAAAAAACCGAAACCCAAAAATCGAATTCGACCTCTTCATATTTTCTCAAAATCCTTACTTACTGGTCTCGAGTTCGTATTGAATTCATGGCTATCGACGGAGAAGGAGATGATTCAACAATTATTTACAAGAGAAGGAAAGAAAAGGAAAAATCAAATAACAACCGTGAAGAAGACGAAGAACAACGGGAGGAAGAATCTTTGGCGGAATTGCATAGGTAAGTTACTGTAATCACCTTTGCAATTGTTTTGGATGTAGTTTGAATCGATTTGATAGGTTAGAAACCGTGAATTGAATTAACAACATGAAAACTCGTCAAGCTATGGAAGAATAGCACGACGATTTTACAGTTTCAGAAAAAAAATCAAGAACAATCGTCTTGCTGTTGAACAAAAGCTTGACGATTTACATAGTTTCAGATGTAGTTTCCAAGTTTTGCATGCACAAAATCGTCATACAATAATATATTTCCTTGACGAGTTGCCCTAAATCGTCTGAATATTGTCCCCAGAAAAAAAAATTAAGAAGAATCGTCGAGGTTTTCCATAATTCCTTGACGAGTTAGTCACTATCAGATTAAATTTCCTATTTTGCATGCCTTGAATCGTCATGTAACTATACATTAACTTGACGAGTTTCTTGAAATCGTCTCAATAGTGTCACAAAGCATGACGAGTTTGGACATAGAAAATTTTGGTTCTGATCAGTTTTATGAGTAAATCGTAATGCTTTACCTTGACGATTTAGAGTGGGGCTTAATAAACTCGTCGTGCATTTGTAAAATTCCTTGACGATTTTGATGAGAATCGTCATATTTTCTTTTGTTTCCATGACGATTTACTGTGTCATTTTACTTGTTAATTGATTTGTTCTGTGTATGTATTAAGGTTGGAGAAAATCAAAAGGAGAAAAAGACCAATACCACCCACGGGTTCCAAACCAAGTCTTCGTTCTACCAGACAGCGACCCGTGATAATCCGTGAGCCAAACCCTGATGCAGTTCCTACTCCTATGGAGTTCGATGATGATGGTAATGATCCGAGGGCTGAAGATGATATTCCTCTCGACGTGCTCCAAGTGCAATTTGACGAATACGCAGTTGATGGGGTACAACCTAATGACGTACCCCAAGGTGATGAGGATGATGAGGATAGTCCTAATGATGATGAGGATATTCTTAATGATGATGATGATGAGGTCCAAGGTGAAGACCAACCCCAAGGTGAAGACCAACCCAAACGCAAAAAGAAAGCTAAAGCGAAGGAACCACACATTCCCGATGAGATTCTGATGCTACCAAAAGAACACGGACCTTACGGGGTACCAGCTGATGGTGGAGAGGTTCTTTTCGGATACAAAACCTCTTGGGCTCAAACAGTCTACGCTACCATGGTAATATACCCGTCCCTTGCTTATAATTTAAGATATGTTTAGCTAATTTGATTGTTATTAATAAATTTTTATCTCGTAGGTTCATTCGAATGCCACTAAAATATTGAGGCACCAAACGGCGTACCGCAATATGTCCAACTGGCCGCTTGAAGGTGAATGCGAAAGGTTCATAGAGATTGTTGACAACTCTGGTCTGAGGCCAATCGTGGATAACTCTGTTATCAACTATGACAGCGAGACAGTATCTGCATTCTGTGAGAGGTATTATGCGGAGACCGACACCATGCACTTTGGGTTCGAGGAGATGGGGCTCACTCCTGAAGATGCTCATCATACTTTCCAGGTCAAAATTGATGGCAAGTCAACCAGTGAATGCTACGAAAGGCAACTCACTTTTCAGAGACTTCGTGAATTGTGCGAAGAGTTGTTTGGGTGGGGTGAGGACGAGGCGAACTCATGGTTTATGCTTGACAAGTATGACAAACCGAAGAGGGAGTTCAATCTGGTAAGGTTGAGAGCGGAGTATTCTGGGACCAAGAAAAAAGAAGAGGATGCTGGACTGGAAGATCAAGAAGTAAGGGCTGCTGCTGCGGCTTATCTCTTATATGTCCTCGTTATTTGTGTATTCCTTTCGTCTGCCGGTAACAGGGTGAACGCCAACTACCTCCAGCTACTACATCCCTTGGATGAGGTGAACCAGTACTCGTGGGGAACAGCCATAGTGTCACACGTGAACACGGCGCTGAGAAAGGTATCCCAGCATAAAACTGCTCAATTCAATTGCAACACGTCTCTGCTGCAGGTAATATATGGTTTTTTGGTGGTTTAAGTTCGTACATATATATGACATGTTGTTTATGTGTAGTTGATGCTCTTCACAGGTGTGGATTTATGAACACTTTCCGAAACTAATGGCAGCAAATGATAAGTGGATTGATCTGGCAAAGAAAGGGCAATGGCAACCACATCAACCAAGAGGCCAGAGGTACATGTTCACGGGGGACCAGCTGAAGGGAAAGAAGAATTGGTAACTTTTCGTTCGCCAAAGATTAGACAGCATGGAGGCACATGAGGTAGTTTTTGACCCCTACATGGACCATAGGAAGGAGGGAAAAATGGCACCAAGAGAACCAATTTGTATGTACAATGGTCCTTTGTGGCACCCCCTTGGGCATACAATGTACGATCCGAGCCGAATAATGAGGCAAGTCGGGTATATTCAAGATCGTCCACTTGACAAAAAAGGTGGTGGGGCATTCAAAGTGGATCGTGATAAATCAGGTGCTGACATTGGACGTATCGTCGTAAATTACAAACCAGAGCCCTCTTACAAACATTGGAATGCATGGATGGATAATTTGATAGACGGATATCTTTTATGGGATTCGGTGGTGCTTGGACATGAGAGCACAAAAGAATACATGCATTGGTACCTTGCATTCACGCATGCCAAAGTGATACGTGGGGAAGGGGAAGTCAGAGTCCCTCGTGGCCGTGGTGGACGTGGGCGTAATACCGTCCATGATGATTCTTCGTTGTACAAGTTATGCGTAAGTATACATTTCGTAATTGAGTTGTTTAAGATTCACACTTAGATTACTCAAACATCTAACTCATGTTTTTTTTTTTATGATAATAGAAGGAGCGGTTGAAAGATGTCCTCAACTGGTTGTGTTTGAGATCGGATAAAGGAAAGGGGTTGACCGAAGCTGAACTGAACCAACATAATCAACACATTAGGCACATCAATATGCCTGAGGCGGAGCACATGTTTGAGGAATTACGACGCAACACGAAGAGTCGTCATATTGAAACCAGTGACACTCAAGAGACTCAAGAGACAGGAGAAACTTCTAGACGAGGTCGTGGTCGTGGCCGTGGGCGTGGTCGTGGTCGTGGTCGTGGTCGTGGTCGTGGTCGTGGTGAAGGTGAAGGTGAAGCCGATGGGGGCAACAATGATATGGTTTAGTTTTTTCGTTTCGCACTTTGGTTTTAGTAGGTGAAAGAATATTATGTCGGTTTGGTGTGTTTGATACATTTTTCGTTTCCTAGGTTGACAATGGTATTTTTTTGTTTTTAACGGTTTGTTGCTGACAATGGTAAATCGTACTTTGTTTGATTCATTTGTGTTAGTTTACATGTCTAAATTGTTTGGAAACTCAAAGAAAAAATCAGAAATTCGTCATGGTTTATGTTCAAACCACGACGATTCCGACAACCTATTTCCAAACAGCTGTTAATACACCTAAACTCGTCATGGTCATGATGTAAATCACGACGATTTGAGCATAACTGGTTTTTGTCAAATCTAAGTCGTCAAGATCTTATAACATAGTATGACGATTTAACTTGTTTTCTTGGCAGAGGGGTGATTCTTCTCAAAGATAAATCGTCAAGGTGTTATTACATAGTGTGACGATTTAGCAAGCAGTATTTTCGGGCATTTTAGATCTACTTCTTAAATCGTCATGGAACTTCAAAAAACTTGACGATTGTTCATCTCTACATGCTGGGTCGTCATAGACCATCATAAATCCTTGACGAGTTTTGGAGAATCGTCACAATATTATGTCATTTCTTTGACGATTCTGGGACGAAGCAATTGAGTTGAGTTGATTTTCGACTAATTTAACATTGAAGTGAGTCTTCCCATAACTGTTTTGATCTTTGAGGATCATGTTTGAACATTTTCGAAAACACATTGACAAATGGTGGCGGTGGTGGGGGGTGGAATTGGAGGCGGCGGTGGTGGTGGAAATGGAGATGGTGGTGGTTATAATGGAGGTGGTGGTGATAATGGCTAACTATCTAGTCTTAGGATGATTTTCTAATTAACAATCTAATATTTTTGATAATCAATAATTTATTTGCTAATCCCAATTACAATCTCTAATCCTAATTATGGTGTATAAGGGGTTTTTGAGATTACTTCATTGTGACCCTATTTTGGATTCGCCTTCGCCCCCATTAAAAACTGGCTCGCCCCCAAATTTGCCAGGAATGAAAACTGCTCCCAAAATAATAATGAAAAAAAAAAGATGGAAATTAATAAGTCCAAATTTAAAGGAGGAGGGGGTTCACTTGATTAACAGCAGGAGGGATGTTAGCGGTGTCCAAAATGGTTTGGAGCTTCTTGCATGAGAAATTACTAACACCAATTGCCTTTGTAAGGCCAAGTTTTCGATCTTCCATCGCTGCCCACACAGATTTGTAGTCCATAGGAAGGAGATGCTCCTTTTTTAGAGGATACTCGAACTTCATGAATGGCTTCGAGCTTACCGGAAAGTGTATCAAATATAGCTCGAGATACTCAAGCTTTAGATTCCTATGAAGGTATTTCATCAAAGGGACAATATTGTTAGTTTACAATCAAGGAGTTTATTATTGTATCAAAAAAAAAAAAAAATAAATAAAAAAATCAAGGAGTTTATTAATGCTTATATAAGATAATAAATATCATACCTGAGGGAGTTCTGTAAAGCAGGGACAACAAGATCTGGGTGAGCGTCACTACACCATAACTTGGAAGTAATGAAAAGTTCATCTCGAGTTGAGATCAATCCCAGTTGAAGTGCTTCAGCTATAGCTTCACCGAGAAACTCTTCAGACTGGTAAATAGAAGCTGTATCAAAATGTCTATAACCAATCTTGATAGCATTCAAGATAGCGACTTTTGTTTCTTCCAGACCAGCAAGTGGAACAGAAGCTGTGCCCATACCTAATATAGGCATCATTTCACCATTCCTCAGTGTCACTTTAGGAATTGCAGTCTCCATCAACTCTCAAAAATTCAACTTCAACACCAAATTGTTTTCAACTGAAGGGACCAAATTTTCAACTCAAAGAAAACTACTACTATTCTTCATGAAAGAAACTAGTAGTATTCAACTACAAATTGGAGTTATACATACATCGGTTATACCGAGCTTCTCAGCTATATGCATTATTGTAATGTAATTAAATGTGGAGTCACTTGTCCCGCTGTGTTGTGGTGCACGAGAAGCTCGTGTTCGTTCACACTGCCTGTTTAAAGAATTTGTCACATTGCTGGCCAAAATGATAAAAGAAAAAGCAAATATATTAGAGTGAGGAGAAGGTGCAGGCATGGCCGGCCATATGATTGTAAATCCAAAATTTAGAAGAGATAGAAAAGAAATGTTTGATTAAAAATTCTATTTCAAACTTGTAGTTTAGTTATAAAAGAGGGAAACCACGAGTTTCTTGTGCACCCACTAGTCCTTCTCCTCCACCTTGCTTGTCATTCTTATATTCGTGTTTGATTTCTTACTTGTCATTCGTATTTTTTTGTAGCGAAAATGATATACATCCCACCGAGAGTGAATCTCCCAGAAAATCCTACAGCTCATATATATATATATATATGTATATAAAAAGTGGTCCCACTTTTACATCGCTCAATCTCCAATGTTTCAGTCTCAGCATACTGAACGTTGGATCAATCTGCTAGATTTTCGACGGGATTTTGGAGTGTATGTGTACTCCTTGGGAAAATTGGAAATCTATCCCATGTAGAGATTATCGTTTGGGGATCTATCCATAGATTAAAAATATTAGTAAATATGTCCTACCTGTTAATTTCAGCCGTTAAGTGGTCAATGACCCCACATTGACTAGTCAATTAAAAATTAAAATTACCAATGCCCCCTTATGTCTGCTTAATGGTCTGTGTTGTTATTCAAACAGACTTAATCGAGAGAAGATAGAAGAAGGGAAAAGAGAAGAAAAGGGGAAAACATATTCGGGATCTTAAACAGTAGCAGTACACCATCGAGTTTATATCTTCAGCATGCCCAAATTCAAAATATCAAAACAAACAGTAGCACTTACGAGTTGACGTACGCCTATAATCCAAGTATGCCCAACAATAGCACCATCAGCTCCCTTCTTTCGCACTTCACCATCGCCTTATCATATGAGTAACTCATTAAGCCACTAGTAACTTCATCACCATTTGTATCACCAGTTCTTCCTTCACTGCTAAAATTCAGCTCCATCTTTTGGTCACAATGTCACACAACAGCACCACATTCAAACCAGCAAACACAACCAACACAATCAAAACAGCACCAGCATCACAAATCAGGCAAAACCCATTGCGTTAAACTAGCTTATGACTTCAATTGCACCTTTTCTGACAGAATCCCTGCAATATTCAGCCCACCATCTGGATTGTTACTGCTTCTTGTTGTTGCTGTGTTGATGCTAATGCTGTAAATTTGCCTTGTACTGCTGCTTCACTTCTTATTTCCACATGCAGATAATTCAGACCACCCCCTGTCACTTCAGCATCTTCCCAATTCCATTACTCCACTCACAGTAGAACCACCACTCTGACAGAGTTCTTGCCTTAGAGTTTTCTCTGATGTCTCCACTTAACCCACAAGCACCTTAGCTCCATATGCCGTCCTGAACTCTTTCTCTCATTCAGCCAAAAGATGTGCCTGAAATTTAATCTTCTTCTCTTCAATTCTCCATCTTATATCTTGACTTTGCTAAGCCCATGACATTAATCTAAGGGGAAAGGAATTGAATGTTAGGCGATGAAATCCGTGGAGGTGAAGACGAATAGAAGTTATGCCTCAACTGTTTTCAGCTAGACACATTAACTTCTTTCTCTACCCAATCACCAAAACTCGGACAAAATAAATGAATTCATTTTCAGTGATTTTTCTTTATTGTTTTCTGATTTTCAAAATTTATCTCAAATGTTATTCAACAGAATTCCGTTGAGATAAAAAACAGGTTCTGTTACGCTGTTGGGGTTGAAATTTCATCACACCAAAAGTTGGGCGGGGAAAAGAAAAGTCGAGGCTAACTTAGGAAGTTCACCGAAATATTGAGGGTAGGCGGGTAATTGCACCAACAAAAACACGGAGCACTGTAACATATCGCATTTTCAGTAACCATTGAAGACGTTACGAGCTTCCCAAGAGCGTATGCCCGTTGCTGAAATGCAAACCGTGACTAATGCTGCTGTTGGTAAAAACTGGATTTCGTGTAGTGTTATACATCGATTATTATGAGCAAACACCCAATCTAGCTAACAAAAAACCTTCATATACATTTACTTACTATGACTTACCTTCAACCTGGACATGGACTTTCCCAAGTTCGATTTCAGACCTTGCGCATTGTTGATATGCAGACACATTATCTCCTTCAGGCAAAATCGTTTGGCCTTTAATTCCTGCAGCAGTCACCTGGGTTTTTTGGTGTGAAAGGAATGCTAGACTTTTCGCAAGAAACACAGCTTCAAGACAGATGCAGATTTGGGTTCAGATGCGAAAGAAATGGTACTTGCTTGGGCTACTGCATATGGAAAGAGAGTTCATCTAAATTTTAGTGGCACTGTGTTTAATTGGGACAATGTTTTTGATTGATTTCTTTTCTTTTTGTTTTTTGCTACTGCTTGTAGCTCTTGTATATTCTTCTTAAGATAATAAAATCTCTCTTCCAATCAATATTTTTTACTTACTATGACTGTAGAAATCGTAAACCCCCAAATGCACAAATCAAATCTTAAACAACATCAAACATGTCAATTTCTTATAATCTAACAAAAACAATCTAAAAGAACAAAGTTATGAACTAGATGATCAACAAACAAGTTTGTGCTTTAGAAATTTTCAATTGACAGTTCTAAGTTGTTAATTTATATAAAAAAAATATGCAACAGCCTTGTTAGCCTCCAGCCAAATGGCATAGTTAATATGCGACATTGGCATAGGCCACATGGAGCTTGGCCTAGGCCAGAGAACATGGCGCACTCAGATATGCGAGTTAGGGGACTTGCATATGCACACTCAAGCCATCAAGGTGATGGTCGGCCAAAAGGATGCATATTGGCTAAAGATGCATCATTGTCCCAACATGCCATGGCGCGCGTCCAGCGCATGGCCTAGCAGTTGGATTGACGGTTACACATTTTAGGACGTTGCTTTATTGCTTTCTTATAGCATAGGACTACCCCTAAGGCTTAGGAAAGATAAAGGGTAAGGTTGGACGGTTATGCCAACTGCCCAGTGTAAAGTGGATGCATAACTGCTTGGCAGTTATTTGTAAATAGCTTTGTAAGGCTATAAATAGGCCTGACCAGGGAATGGCTCGGGTAACCATTACCAGGAGAGTTGGTGTAACCCCAAGTGTGCAGAAAAAAAAAAGAAAAAAAAAAGGGCTTCGGCCTTGACATAAGTTCTGAGTTGTTTGCATATTGCATCTGATTTGGCTTAGGCATATGCATAGCTGTTGTATGTGTGCTTGACAGGATTTTGGCTAAGTGATTGTGAGCAGAACCTCTATTTAGTATGGGATAAATAGAGTTCAGTCAAGGAATTGAAAGGAATTGGCTGTGGCGAAGTAGGCTGAGGCTATATTGGTGGATGTAGTGCCGTTGTACAAGGTTGGCTTTGAGTTTTAAAGTTTACCCTTGTGACAATTCGGGTATCAGAGCCCAAGGTTGGGTTTTTCTGTTCATGTTGGCTTAAGATTGGCTTTGGGAACTGTTCTGAGACGGTTAGAGATTGCATCCAAAGTGAAAGGATCCACATTTGGAAGGCAATACCGTATAAGGATGGGACAAGGGTCAAGGCTTAGATTTGCAAAGAGGGTATGCAAATCCAGCAACCATGAATCATTATTATCCATGCAAACACGAAGGAGTATGCCTTCGGAGCAATTTGAGATGGGAGAATCGAGTTGTTCTACATATCAGAACTTACTTGAGGGTGGTAGTGGTCACGCTGCAAGTGATGAATGCGTTCGGCACGATGCTGAGAAGACTCAGCAAAATAGCACAGAGAAGGCTATGTGTGATGTTGGTAAGGATCAACATCAAAGCATCAGTCGCTTTCAAAGGAGTAAGACACACAGCAAGAAGAAAATATCCTTTGGACTGATGTACGTAGACGGAAGATTCAACGGAGAATGGGTATTGGCAATGGCTGATACTGGTGCAACTAAATCCTTTATGCATCCAGAGATTGGCATAACATTGAACTTGACAGTCACTAGTGCGACTAGTACCATCAAGGTTGTTATCTCAGAACCGCAAACTTGTCGAGGCCGGATTCGCAATGCTGATGTGCAAGTTGGAGAATGGAAGGGAAAACTAGATTTTCTAGTGATGGTCATGGATGATTATGACCTTATATTGGGCAATGATTTCTTTTGCGCGGCGAAGGCGTCGCCACTTCCTTATAGAGATGGACTATTGATTCAGCACCATCAATATCCATTCTTTGTCCCAAGGGTGAGACAAAGTAATGACCAAGACAAGACAATTAAGCCATGTTTGTCAGCGATCCAGGTGAATGAAGGCCGGCGTAAAGGCTTGACTACTTTCTTAGGCGTACTCGTTGAGATTAAGCCTGGAAAGGTAGTAGAAGTTGAAGGTGAAATAGAGGATGTTTTGGATGAGTTTGCAGACACGATGCCTGAAGAATTGCCTAAGATGTTACCACCAAGGCGTAGGATTGATCATATGATAGATTTGGTGCCTGGTACAAGACCCCATGCACAAGCGCCATATCGTATGTCACCTTTAGAACTCGAGGAGATGCGTAAACAGATTTCTGAACTGCTAGATGCAGGCTACATACAACCGTCAAAAGCCCCATTTGGTGCCCCTGTTTTGTTCCAAAAGAAGCATGATAGCTCGCTTCGTATGTGTGTTGACTATAGGGCATTGAACAAGCTGACCGTGAAGAACAAGTACCCAATTCCGCTAGTGGCTGATTTGTTCGATCGCTTGTCCAAGGCCAAGTACTTCACCAAGTTGGATTTGCGCTCCGGATATTACCAAGTGCGCATAGCAGAAGGGGATGAGCCCAAGACGGCAATGGTGACAAGGTATGGCTCGTATGAGTACCTTGTGATGCCGTTTGGCTTGACAAACGCTTCAGCCACTTTTTGCAACCTGATGAATGACGTATTTTCTGAGTATATCGATCGTTTCGTAGTCGTATACTTGGATGATATCGTCATTTACAGTGAGACTTTAGAAGAGCATGTGATGCACCTTCGTAAAGTGTTTGCAAAACTGAAGGAAGCAACTTTGTATGTCAAGAAGGAAAAGTGGGAGTTTGCCCAGACCACAATTACTTTCCTTGGTCATGTAATTACGCAAGGGTGCGTGCACATGGACCAGAAAAAGGTGGAGGCCATTATGGATTGGCCTGAGCCAAAGAAGTTAGGAGAACTTCGTTCTTTCTTGGGTTTGGCCAACTATTACCGGCGATTTATTGTTGGCTATTCAAATAATGTAGCGCCCTTGACAAAATTGTTGAAGAAAGACAGATCATGGGCATGGACGGACGAATGTCAGCGGTCATTTGATGAGCTTAAGCAGGCGGTCTCGACAAAACCTGCGCTACGCTTGCCACAATTTTACCTACCGTTCGAAGTGCATACGGATGCTTCAGACAGGGATTTAGGAGGAGTCCTGGTGCAAGATAATCGTTCAATAGCTTACGAGAGTCGCAAGCTGAATGATGCCGAAAGCAGATATACGACCCACGAGAAAGAAATGTTGGCCGTAATACATTACTTAAGAACGTGGCGCCACTATTTGTTGGGAACTTATTTCATCATAAGGACGAACAATGTGGCCATAACCTTTTTCACTAGCCAGAAAAAGTTGTCACCAAAACAAGCACAGTGGCTTGACTTTTTGAGTGAGTTCGACTACAAGTTCGAGCATAAGTCAGGGAGGCCTAATTCTGTACCAGATGCGCTATTGGTAGCGGAATATGTTGCAGCACTGACCACGATTGAGGCTGATTTGTTGCCTCGAATCAAAGAAGAGACGAATAAGGATCAAGCTTGTGTGCGCTTGATCAAACAGATCAGTGATGGGGTCGTTCGTCGATATTGGATAGATGAAGGCGTCATCTATGCCAAAGGAGGTAGAATATATGTACCCAATTCAGGGGGACTAAGGAGGGAACTCTTGCGGGAGACGCATGATTCCTTATCATCCAAGCATTGAACGAACTCATGCCTTAATAGCTCGTTCATATTACTGGCCTAAGATAGAAGAAGATGTGGAAATGTACGTCAAGACTTGTTTAGTATGTCAATTGGACAAGACGGAGAGAAAGAAGGTTGCGGGTATACTACAACCTTTGCCGATTCCAGACAGGCCATGGAAGAACTTGTCAATGGATTTTATCAATGGGTTGCCAAAGGTGCAAGGTTTCGCCTCGATAATGGTCATTGTTGATCGCTTCTCGAAGTATGCTACGTTTATTTCCTGTCCAAAGTCTGTAACGCAGATGTCGTAGCGGATCTGTTTTTCAGAAACATTGTCAAGTATTGAGGCATACCTGAAGATATAGTAAGCGATAGAGATTCGCGCTTCACAGGCAATTTTTGGACTGCCGTGTTAGGATTGCTTGGATCCGAACTAAAGTTTTCTACTAGCAACCATCCCCAAACTGATGCTCAGACAGAGAGGGTGAATGCTTTGCTAGAAGAGTATTTGTGTCACTATGCGACTGCAAGCCAAGGTAATTGGGTGTCGTTGTTGTATACGATACAATTTTGCTATAATTTGCACAAGAGTTCATCTACGGAGATGAGTCCTTTCGAGTTAGCAATGGGACATCAACCGTTAACCCCTCATGAAGTGCCAAAAGCTAAGAAGCAAGACGCTTGTCCAACAGCATATCGCTTTGCAAGGTCAAAAACTGAGATGACGGAGCAAGCGCGTGACAGTTTATCCAAGGCGCAGAGAAGGATAAAGAAATATGCTGATATGCATCGTAGAGATGTGGAATTTGAGGTGGGTGATCAGGTTTTGTTGAAGCTAACGCCCCAGATTTGGAAGAAAATCTCTAGCAAGACATCGCATAGAGGCTTGATTCCAAGGTATGATGGACCTTTTGAAGTCATGAAAAGAGTTGGTAAGGTGTCTTATAGGCTAATTTTGCCGGAACACCTAAAAGTGCACCCTAATTTTCATGTTAGCTACTTAAAGAAGTACCATCCTGACCTGCTGGATGCCTCGAGACAAGAATCGAGGAGGGCACCACCAGTTTTAAGGTCGCAATTTGATAAGCAAGTAGAGAGGATACTTGATGATCAAGTGAAGGGGCAAAGTAAGAAGAATAGGAGGACCTATTACTTAGTTAAGTGGCATGGCTTACCTGAGTCAGAAGCTTCTTGGGAGAAGGATACTAACTTGTGGCAATTCGAACAGTAAATTCAGAATTACCTTAAGGCAAAGGATTCGACGAGGGCGTCGAACACAGTTGGTGGGGGTGGTTTGTTAGCCTCCATCCAAATGGCATAGTTAATATGCGACATTGGCATAGGCCACAGGGAGCTTGGCCCAGGCCAGAGTGCATGGCGCACTCAGATATGCGAGTTAGGGGACTTGCATATGCACACTCAAGCCATCAAGGTGATGGTCGGCCAAAAGGATGCATATTGGCTAAAGATGCATCATTGGCCCAGCATGCCATGGCGTGCGTCCAGCGCATGGCCTAGCAGTTGGATTGACGGTTACACATTTTAGGACGTTGCTTTATTGCTTTCTAATAGCATAGGACTGCCCCTAAGGCTCAGGAAAGATAAAGGGTAAGGTTGGACGGTTATGCCAACTGCCCAATGTAAAGTGGATGCATAACTGCTTGGCAGTTATTTGTAAATAGCTTTGTAAGGCTATAAATAGGCCTGACCAGGGAATGGCTCGGGTAACCATTACCAGGAGAGTTGGTGTAACCCCAAGTGTGCAGAAATAGAAGAAAAAAAAAGGGCTTCGGCCTTGACATAAGTTCTGAGTTGTTTGCATATTGCATCTGATTTGGCTTAGGCGTATGCATAGCTTTTGTATGTGTGCTTGACATGATTTTGTCTAAGTGTAAGCAGAACCTCTATTTAGTATGGGATAAATAGAGTTCAGTCAAGGAATTGAAAGGAATTGGCTGTGGTGAAGTAGGCTGAGGCTACATTGGTGGATGTAGTGCCGTTGTACAAGGTTGGCTTTGAGTTTTAAAGTTTACCTTGTGACAACAGCCAAAACAACCCCCTTTTCAGTCTCACCTAAGAATGTAATTTTCTCATAGCAGACCCAGGTTTAATCACCAAAGAAGATGACCCATTTTCATGACCTGGGTGTGTTGATATTATTAGTCCCACATTGTATGGGCACTCTAAGATCCTGCAGTTAATAATCCTATGGGCCACTCCACTCATTGCCAATTGGGTTTGAGTTGGACGCCCACATTCTAATAGGGCGAATACCATAAACATTCCTAAGGGTATACCTATGAAATACTTAGGTATACCTTTGAGAAGTAAGTCTAAGTCAGCTGGAGTGTGGGATGTGATTTTGCAGAGGTTTCAAAAGAAGCTAAGTACTTGGAAGAGAAGATATCTTTCTAAGGGATGGACAGAAATTATGAGGCAATTCTTATGGGGCTATACAAATCAGAAGATAAAGAGAAGTTGGGTAAGATGGAGTAGAGTGTGTTTACCAAAAGAAAAAGGAGGGGTTGGTATTAGGATGTTAAAATTGATGAATAAATCTTTACATGCAAAGTGGATTTGGAGGTATGGAGATGAAGAGAAGGCACTCCAGAGGAGAGTTATTAATGAGAAATTTGGAGGCAATCCAAAATCTTATTTTCCTATTTCAAGCAATATGGCAGTCAAAACAAGTCTGTGGGCTGGCATTTTAAAAACTAAGGAGGATGTGGAGCAGAATTCTAGAGTTCAGCTGATTGGAGGAGACAGAGTTCTATTCTGGAAAGACAAATGGTTAAATGGGGAATCACAAATGCATTCATTTCCATCTTTGTTTAGATTAAGTGAGAAAAAAGATTCAACTATGCAGGAGATGCAGGTAACAGGTTCAGTGGGTAGTTGGGATTTTGGTTTCAGAAGAAGACTCAAGGATGCAGAGATTGTGGAGGTGGCACATATGCTGAATTCACTACCTATACTGACTGGTGATTGGGGAGATGATCAGAGAATATGGACTGCTGGGAGTAAAGGCTTCTCTGTGAAGGAATGCTATAAAACACTAGAAGAAGAAGGCATTATCATGTTTCCGTATAAAAGTGTGTGAAATCCTAGAATACCACAGAAGGTAATAATATTCTTCGTCTGGACGTTCTGTTATGGTGCAGCCCCTACGATGGATTCTTACAGGAACACAATAAATGTGAATGTCTGCATGATGTGCAAGAAGGATGCAGAGTTAAACAATCATTTGTTTTTACACTGTGAGACTACCAGGGCATTATGGTTATATTTCTTGAGTTTCTATAAGCTCCAGTGGGTTTTCCATGACTCTGTAAGAGCTATGATATGGGAAGAAGAAGAATAAGGCAACTGCAATCAAAAAAAGAATTTGGGACATATACCCATTTGCCATCTGGTGGGCTGTTTAGATTGAGAGGAATGGTAGAATCTACAAGGGTACTCAGAAATCTTTATACGAAATGCTTGATAGTGTGAAAGTTTTGCTATTCAACTGGTGTGTGGGTACTGATATTTTTTCAGGTTATTCTCTAAGTACGGTACTCTTTTTTTTTTTTTTTTTTTTTGAGCAAAAAAAGAGATTTTATTGATAAGATCAAAAATAGGATACAAACTAACAGAGACTCACAAAAGAAAGAGCAACAGAAAACAAAGCTAGCTGTGGGACTCATCTGACAGCTGATCATATATGATACTGGGAGGGTCATTCCACCAGACCAAATGAGTTACACTTTTCCTAGCATACTTAGCAGCTACTTTATTATGAGACCTATGCTTGAAGCAAACAGAGACATCAATCTCCCCCCCCCTTTTAATGTAAGCAACCGTATGTCAAAACATAGGTGTTCATAGCCGTCAGATCTCTTAAAAATAAAAGCCAGCCGTCATATCTCTTTTACATTTTCCGTCACAACTTTAATCAACCGACAGGAAGTGACTAAGTTACCCCTCCGCGGATTTTAATTTTCAGTTAGCGATTTCGTAATAATAAAAGGTTACGAAGGATAAACATGTAAAATAGGTATACCCAGGTCTGTGGTTCGAATCTCACTACCCTCGACTTGCAATTTGCACCTGATTTCTTCTCCGTTATTCATCAAACCATCTTCTTCCCTTTTCCTTCCGATTTTCCCCCTTTTTCTTTTTTGGACGATCGAAGGGAGTCCTCTATAGGATAATTGGCCGACTTTAGGAGGCCTTTTAGTGATGACTTTTTGAGTTTCTGTCAGTTACAGAAAATGTCCCATAGAAATAAAATTGGTTACAATTTCACAAAAATTGAGATCAAATTGAAGATAATTGGAACAATTGATTATATACATCGTTCAAATATGATTTAACAAACATATTTACTGTTAAAAATTCTTTGAAATAATCACTGGAATGATCATACTGTTCGGATCTAATTCGGACCTCTGTTTTAAAGAACAGAGTTCTCCATTGAATAAGAAGAAGTCGCGGGTAAGAAGAAGAATAAATGGGGCGGGTAACCGAACATCATCCGAACCTAAAATCCGACCCGAATTTACTAAACACAAAATTACAAATTATTAAGAAAAAAATTCCACAATGAACAATCGAGTTACCTGGTTGAAGATAAAACTGAAAACGCATCAAGTCAAACAAACATTGTTTCAATCTTTTATTAATTGAGCGAACCAGGACATGAATTTAAATGATTTTAATTTTTTCAATTGAGCAAACCATCCCTGCAAAACCCCTTATTTCCTTCTCATTCAATCTCGCCATTAACCCATTAAGTCATCGATTTCTGATTTATGGTCTTCATACCCAGAAACCATAAATTCTCCTTGATATACACATACAACCTTCACATTTCATTGATCTCGTACTTTACGAAACCGCTGGAGGAAAAACAGATAGCTTTAGTTAATACATAAGTTAGCTTCTTAATGTTAATGGAAGGTCAAGGAAGAAGATCTCACTGGAAGATTGTAAGAGAGATAGGTAA